>JAYESA010000104.1:110000-300000 GCA_036927795.1 Iris macrosiphon | reverse complement strand
GGTATCCTAATATCCTCCTAGACCCTATCACGGGTACACGCAACAAGGTTGCACTTCATTTTGGGATGCAAGTTTACGTAGTTGATTAGCTACCAGTACGTAAGACGTGCATCACGACTTAGAAAAAAATCAGGAAAGTTACGACTTGGCATTAGTTACATTGGGCGAGGAGAACGACTAAAAGACGTATGGGACACCCACCTCTTTATCCCGATGCCGCACTCGACAGAGTGATACGGTTGTTATATATATTCCCGTGACCATACTCATCGTAGATGGTATATTGTATAGTGCCCTTGAACGGGGGCATATGTGGCATATACTAGCCAGTCACTACGGATTGGTGAATTACGTCAGCATATGTTTAGCCACACCTTCCCATACGTACTAGGTTGTCTCAAATTGCATTCACTTAGATGGTTAGCACCCTGTATTTATTTATTCAGTATTTACATACATGGCATGTTATTTTTTTTGTATCTTGTTACGTCCCACTGAGGACCTGGTTCCCTGCCAGGTTTAGATGAGACATCCCACCCCACAGCACAGGGACCTGGATAGGAGACTGGATAAGCCCTGAGAAGGAGTTAGAGGAGATGCCATCAGAGTCTGCCTGAGTACACCTGGAGTTGGAGCTACATATTTTGGGGACGATGCACTAGTTTATCTTATTTCAGCTTTTACTTATCTTTTGTAGTGGGTTTGTTCCCACCTGACTTTATCTGATTTGTATATGACATTTCAGACTCAGCATCTATATATTCAGCACTTATTTCCTGATATTTCTGTGGATGAGATTAGATCTACCTATATTAGACTTGTAGTATTTTAGGACAACGTAGCACGTTACTTGGGGTCCATTAAATTGGGTAAACCCTTAGTGACGTGTCAGCTGGCCAATGCCACGTGGCCTAGTTCCGTATATTTTTGGGACTGGGACGTGACAATAATGCAAGTCTCTAAAGAAATAAACAACTAAACTAAATATCGTCACACGTGCTGCTCATACCAATGGCCAGTCAAGAATGAAGCACGCGTCCCTACATTAACTCACTCTGTGACGTGTAATGATACGTGTCAAGGCCTGGGGAGTCATATTGATAACTCCACAACTTTAGGTGGATCCACTAGATACTAGGTCAGACACAAGTCCTAACGTCAACGTCTTCGTTGACTGCACCCGAGTCTTCTCGGACGCGCATATTTATATAATATTAAAATAAATAAACATGTAACTAAAAATAACTTAATTTAAATAGTACAACAAGGCAAGGTATACTTGCCTGGCAAGAGAGCTGCAAAATGTAACGTCCAGATGTCAAACACCAAGAGTCAGAAACTATGGCCTCAGAATGAACATCTCCGGATGCTGAAATAAATATCACCAACGTTCCCAGAATAAGCGAAATAGCTAGAAAACACTACCCTTTCGTCCAATTTGGACACAGGGGCAAAACGATAATTTTGGATCAAAGCGGGGTCCACAAGTGGCCCACTTTGCACCGAAAAGCGTGCCAAGGGTAACAGTCTCTAAATGGGACAAATGATAGGTCAAACAAACTCTAAAAGTCAGTACGAACTCAACGGTATGTCCAAATGTGGATTCCGGTGAGCCGAACACAATTTCGTCCAAAAAGTCAACCATAGGACCCGCTAATTGGCGACTTGGTCAACTATCTCAGAATTGCGTGAAAATTGGGTCACAGGACCAGTGCGATGCCACGAGTCCAATGGCGTAAGTTTCGTCGCATTCTGACGAGCGTGCACTAAATGCGCAGGGCTTTTGCAAAAGTTATGACACGGAGAAATTTTGCGGATACGGGCTGATTCCGACGCGCACACGCGTCCAAATCAGTTTCCGCGAAAGCCCACACGTCCGGGTATACTGTGCGTACCTTTTGGTACACTTGGTACACGACAGGGCGGTCCCGTTTGGTGGGGCGCGCTCCGTATCACAATTTCTGGAATTTAGAAAAGTAAGTTTTCAGGATTTTCTACCTAATTTATTTTAACATACAGCAGCTAATAAATTATTGTATTTGACAGAAAATAAACTAGGTTAGGTGGTCTTCGCATACCAATAAGAAAAACCGAATTCGGATCTCTGTGGTGGGAGATACGATTCCGTGAACATAGGTAGTTACCGCAGTTTTCTGCGTTCCCAAAAGTTGTCATTTTCCGTCAACTTGGGCGCTATTTTTGCCTAGGTTTACGAGCTGCTCGAGGTAAACTAATGCACAGGATTTAGAGAGGGATAGGTGGTGAACGTACCGGTGAAGACGGGATCAAGTTTGGTTGAGCAAGGAGATGGGAAACAGGGCTTGAACACAGGTACGTTGCATTCAATTCTGTCGCGCGCGGGGTCGCGGTTGTGCGGTCGGCCGGGGTTGGTTCTCCGGTGGCGGCCTGCGCTCCGGCCGCGGTCGAGGCTGGGCGGCGCGGCTCTGGGTGGATGGGGGAAGAGATGATCTAGGATTAGGGTTTGGGAAAGTGAGAATTTATAGAGAGAGAGAAGTGGAGCGGGGGGGAGAAGAAACTGAGCGGTTTCTTTAATACCGCGGCTGCTGCTGCTGTTTTTGTTTCTTAATGGGTTGGGGTTTGCAAGCGGGTAGGATAGGATCTAAGGTGGGTTTGGGTTTAGATCCATTAAGGATTTAAACCCATTTTCTTTTCTTTTCTTTTTCTTTCTTATTCTTTTTCTATTTTCTTTTTCTAATTCTTTCTCATTTCTTTCTATTTCTTAAACATTATATATATATATATATATATATATATATATATATATATATATATATATATATATATATATATATATATATATATATATATAATTCTAGAATTATATATTAGTGCATACAATTAATCTGCTCAGCTGTCCATAGGGTCTCCTACATGGAATATATTAGGAAAAATTTATAATGGCTCCATAAATTCTCTAAATGCACAAACACCTCAAATAAAAATTTAATAAATTATTTTTCCTCTATTTAGCTCATAACTACTATAAATAAATTAAATAATTAATATAAAAAATAATACGGTTTTCAGAATTAGGGGTTTTACATTCTACCCAACTTATAAAAATTTTGTCCTCGAAATTAAAACTAAGCCACGATAGAAAGTCAAGGATGGTATAAGATAGAGATTTACAGCTTATTCTATACCTTCCTCCATTCTAACCTCCATGATTTTTCAATTGTCATGGGGATGTTTGGAGGGCTATAATTTGCATTGTTAAATGCAAGGCTAGGTTTAAATGAAGGGGTGATGTTGCGCGTTGTATATTCCAAAAATTATGAGGAACATTCATATAAACGAAAAATGGGTTTCTTCATGTGTCATGTCCAATGGTGTGGACACCTCAATGCACTTTTGCACAAAAGCACCCAACAATTGAAAATTTGCACAAAGATAAAAATTAGGTTAAATTAATCAAAATTAATGCGCAAGGTGTCCTTGAATTAATTAGAAGTACATGGTGATAAAATTAGGTGGGACACAAGTGTCATGGACGTAGAGGACTCAGAGTAGAATATTATCATAATTTGGGTTGCACAAAACGGTTCAAGATTTTGTCTCCAATTTCGATTGGAACGCACAAGGGTACAAAGTCATATTTATTTAAAATTAAATAATAACGTCCGTGACGATTATTGTGCGACTAAAATGTAGCACAAGAGAGCGTAATTATAAGTTACACAAAGATCAGAATAGAATACGGTCATGTCTAGAGCAAGGGTGTAAAATTCGTAGGTAGGCAATGGCTAGTGTAGTGCTCCAATTATCGAAGCAACGGTAAGGTGCACTAGGTGATATAAATATTGTATAATTAAATAAAATGCCATGTCATATTTCTAATTGGATACAAAGTAGCCCTAGTCTCTCTATCTAAGCCAAGTAGGTCTAATTTTGGGTGAAGGGGTTTACAATTCCTCGAAATTAAAATAAGGCATAGTTTGTTATTCCTTTACGTACCTAAGGCAAGTCAATCGCAATCTCTTTGCGATAATTAAAATTCTAATCAAAACTATCGCAATCACTTACAAATTAAAATAATCACTGTTCAATTCAAAATTCAACCTATGGTAATCTCTTCTCACTTTTTCAAATCATCAGCATCCAAATTTAAATTGAATCCATATAACATCTTCAAGCGTTAAATAACGCGTACAAATTTTACATTACTATTTCCAACTGTCATAATCTCCTTTAGAAAATAATTCTAATCAAATCCTATCTTCAACTTATGAATTTTTGTACTCTTCAAAATTAAATTCAATTTACATCCTCAACATTTCAACTAGGTAATCCCGAAATCAATATTTAACTTTTAATTTAAGGCCTCAAATTATGAAATTTGAAATCTAATTCACCAATTGTTCAAGTCTAGATTTCTATATTTATCCACAAAGTTTAAATCGATGATTCAACATTCCATATTCAAAATTTAAATCATATGCTCACGTATAAATATTTGGTTCGCCATATCACAGTTTTTTTTTAAATTCATTATTCCTCATAATCTTAATCATTCTTCTAAAATTCTCAAAATAAAAAAATGACTTGAACCTCTCAATCTTATTTTACTCGATCATAATCTAAAAAAAAATTCTCTCAAGTTAAAAATGCAATTTCTACCCAACTTAGAATTTACCCATCTATCACACAAGACTCTTACATTTAAGAAAACTTATTCCTCAAATTCACTTAGTCATATTACTCAATCCTCAAAAATTTTAACAACAAATATATCATCTATGATATATCCTTAATCAATTATAAAAGATAATCATCTAGTAATGTGATTGGCCTATGGGGTATATCTAGTACTATCTGGATATCAAACTTATACCAAGCACGAGGTTTCATCTTTCTGAAATAAGGGAAGACGGAGAGCAATAATAACGAATTCAAGGTGGGGGTAATAAAATACAAGTATAGGGATCAAGGAGATTAGAGAATTCAAAAAGAATTGTCAAGGCAGTTATGGTTTGAAATTCTATTTTGGTAATTCCTATTCACATGCTCGTATCAGTACAGTTATGTAACTGGTACGATATGCTCAGACATAACTAGAGGGCAAGTACCTTCGTCTACTAGTTAACTATATATCTCAAACCACGTAAAGTAGTCATGGGAAGAGCGAACACAGTGTACTAAGGTTGTCCAGACTGTAATACACTAATTCTGATTAGATAATTGTATCATTGTGTGGTTGATCAGGCCCCAATAATACATATATCATGAACAAGCTCGATAAAAGAGTAAGCTTGCAAAACTAGGCTATAATAGCGGCATAAGTCAAGGTAGTACAGAAAATATAAGTACGCTAGATTATGATGAGAGAGGTTACAAAATAATTCAATTTCACAGGGAAGATAAGACTCATCCAGTCCCTACAGTTGTCATACTAATTCCTTGTCTAAGTCGCTAGTCGACCAAATAAGGGTATGGACCTCTAAGTTCTACAGTTTGAATAAACATTATCTTCTTATGCAAGTCTATATTGGTGTCATTCAATTATACTTCATCAATGGATCACAAAGACTATGTGATACTTGGTTATGAGGCATACTACCCAACTTATAATAATTAACTAATACTGCAACTGCCTTTAGGGGTTTCTACAAAATAACCTGGTCCTGGTAAATGAAGTAGAACTCTTATTAGGGTATATGAGGAAAGATCTTGGTACTCATTTAGGTCTCCTATTGCATTATATAGGTAATGGCCATCTTAAGTCTTGATCATTGTGCTTATAGAACAAGTGTCTATAGTAAGAATGAAAAAGTTACTAACCTCAAGGAAAAAGGAAATATAACCTATATTGAGGTAGGGTACACATTACGTGATTTAAAACTAAGATTAATCAGATCACAATCTAAAGGAACAACTCAAACTATCAAGCTCTAGCTACCAAGTACCTAATTTCAAAGTTCAAGATTACAACTATAATCCTAGCAAACTATATATCATTAACATAAGTTAAAATTACTTGGCCAAAAATCAGAAAGGTTAGGTGGCACGAATCGAAAGATGAGGAGAAGGAGAACATAATTTAGTCGTCGCACAAAAGCGAGTGCTAAAGGTTCAGAGGAACAAGTCATAAAACTAAATAGAAAGACTCTAGATAATGTCATGGTTTCTTGAGGGAAGGTGGTTGCTAATCTTTGTGTTCGAGGTATAATCAAGAGAATGTTCTAGTCATTCCTCTTGGCTTACTAAGATACTGTTCTGCTAACATCAAGACAAGAAGCTAAAGTTGCAGTTTTCTAGTACTATCTCACCATAAAAAGCTAGGTTAGTCCTAATATTTGCCCTTGGATTTCTATTGGTTCCTCCATACTAGGGTCAAACACTACGGTCAAATTTCAAACTAATTCTAGTAGTGTCTATACTACTTTCAAGTCATCCCTAATTATCAAGGGATAATGGTAAATTAATCTATAGGTAAGGGACGCTAGGATTCATTAGGTAGTAAGGAATGCTAGGGTTCATTAAGTATTCTAAACTTAGCGATGTGTCAATACTCTAGTTGTGTTCTTCTTAGGAATATTACCCTAATTATCATCCTAACAACAGGGATTCATATATTCTAGCAGAGGCTATACTCAAAGAATATTAGGGAAGGACATGATTCAAGCAAGATGTGATTATTCAAATGGAATGGATTAGAAGCAAGATGAGTCATAGTCAAATATGGATGAGATCCTATACTCTAATCCTATTTGCAGGCTTGCTCGGTACAGTAATGTAACCGAGACAATATGCTCTGACCTGCATGGGCCACCACTAAAAATATATCATGCCCCAGTCCCAAAATACGTAGGACTAGGACACGTAAGCATGCCAGCCGCATAGTTATGGCACTCCAATATGTGGAAACCATAACGCATACGTACGCTGTATTATGAATATCAATCCACAAGTGGTATAAATCTATCACAAGTCACAAGGCACAATCTAAATCTCATCCACAGAATCATATATAAATAATTAACCAATATCTATGAAACTATATCTCAATATGAAGTATCTCAATGATAGTCGGATGGAAACAAATCCACTACCGAACTAGAATATAGAATAAACAAGATAAATACAATATAGGTACAACATCTAACAATCACGATGCTCGAAGTGAAGACCTCCTCGAAATATACGTAGCAAGTCCGGATCTGTGCTCATGCGAATACTCATGAACATCTACACCTGGAAAGGGACCAGGTCCTCAGAGGGACATAACAAGATACATAGAAACATGCCATAAAATAAATACTGAATAAATAAAGGGGTGCGCTAACCACCTAAGTGAAATACAATTTGAGGACAACTTAGTGCATAGGGAAAGTGTAGGCTAGACATATGCTGACGTAATTTGCCAATCGTCGTGACTGACTAGTATATGCCACATATGCCCCCAGAACATGGGCACTCTGCAATATAATAACGTCCATCTCCGAGGAGCATGGTATCTGAAATAGTATAACGTCTAACGTTCTTTAGAGTGTGGTATCTGCAAAATTACCAAGTAACATCCAACACTCTAAAGAACGTGGTATCTGCAATATATATACGTTTGTATCACTCCATCGAGTGCGGTATCTGTATAAAGGAGGTGGGTGTCCCATACGCCTACTAGTCGTCGTCCCCGCCCAATACAAATGTCCAAGTCGCGAACACAACGTGGACATCTCGTACTATAATGCAAGTCTCTAAAGAAATAAACAACTAAACTAAATATCGTCACACGTGCTGCTCATACCGATGGCCAGTCAAGAATGGAGCACGCGTCCCTACATGAACTCACTCTGTGACGTGTAATGATACGTGTCAAGGCCTGGGGAGTCATATTGATAACTCCATAACTTTAGGTGGGTCCACTAGATACTAGGTCAGACACAAGTCCTAACGTCAACGTCTTCGTTGACTGCACCCGAGTCTTCTAGGACGCGCATATTTATATAATATTAAAATAAATAAATATGTAACTAAAAATAACTTAATTTAAACAGTACAACAAGGCAAGGTATACTTGTCTGGTAAGAGAGCTGCAAAATATAACGTCCAGATGTCAAACACCAAGAGTCAGAAACTATGGCCTCAGAATGAACATCTCCGGATGCTGAAATAAATATCACCAATGTTCCCAGAATAAGCGAAATAGCTAGAAAATACTACCATTTCGTCCAATTTGGACACAGGGGCAAAACGATAATTTTGGGTCAAAGCGGGGTCCACAAGTGGCCCACTTTGCATCAAAAAGCGTGCCAAGGGTAACAGTTGTCACGCCCCGATCCCGAAAGG
Organism: Iris macrosiphon; assembly: GCA_036927795.1. NCBI lineage: Eukaryota > Viridiplantae > Streptophyta > Magnoliopsida > Asparagales > Iridaceae > Iris > Iris macrosiphon. The sequence goes on along the minus strand of JAYESA010000104.1, from coordinate 291,693 downwards.
GTCAATCGTCCTCGCTGGATCCTTTACGGAACCGATTCGTCCTCGCTGGGGCGTGATGCCGTGCGAGCCTGGAGTTGCGCTCGCACAAGGCAAGAACTTGCAGTGATAGGAACCCATTTTGAAACACAATTTAGAAAACACATTCACAGATATTTGAATACAAGTGCAGGAAGAAACATACTTTTTCATTGATAATTCAGTGTAATTTACATAGAGTTTACATTGATACGCCTCTCGGCTACTTGATTTGCATTACAAAAGATAACTCAAAAGGCAGGGAGCGCTCCATCAGATGATCCACGTCGTTCATACATTACGCCCTTGTATAGGTTGAAAGTCCAAGCCTCCAAAATGATCTGACTCCAGCTATACTTCAAAATAGAGGTGCTCCTAACGCCTCCTCGTCTATCCACTAGCGTTGCACCATTTGAGTGCCTGAAATAGTTGCCCACAACGTGGGTCAGTACTCAACTTGTACTGGTGAGCGGGATGAACCCACTCGACTAAATTGACACTAGCTTATTAGGGGCGAGCATGCATTAAGATGATCTTCTATAAAGAAGCAAGTGAATTCAATTCATATCAGTTGCATGTTTTGATAGGAATGAAAATAACATTGAATCCAACCAGTACATCGGTTGCTTACTCAACCGATGCACGCCTTTCCTGCAACGAAATACAAGTAAACTTACCATCTGCACAAGATAATAGATTAGCATGTGTTCTATTATATGCGGTCATTGGTGTGATCGACACCTTAGGGACATATTCCAAGCATTAGCGGCGCGCCCTATCAGCCCGGGTAGCAAGCCCTGCTGGAGGTCCCGCAATGCATCGTGACTAGCACGAATCAAATATTTTCCTCCGGATCGATACGGTTCCAGTGTCCCGGAAAGCCGTTTCGAGAAAATGCCAAACCTTGTGCACAAGTTGTCCCAGACCATGCAAATGCATGAACAATTCATATATCATACAATGCATCAAAATAAACAAAAGAAGTAAAGCAGCAACATATATCTCATGCAACAGTTTATATTTTCTCAATGCGGTGTTCCGGTTTTGGTATCCCATAGGTCCAAACTCAATCCGAGGCACTAGGCCGCAACCAACAACCAATTTCCTTTATAAACAAACTCAAGTTATAAGGTGTGCAAGCATATAGTAAAATTAGTCTACAATTTCCATGTTCCTTTCTTAGTGGCTGGCATGCATTGTGGCAAAGGATTTCCTAGGCGTCCAACCGGGCATCATCGAGTGAACGTTTGAAACATTAGAGATGTGGGCATGAAGAAGTAGGAAAGAAGGGTCCAAACCACTCACTGGTTAAGAAAAAAGGTAGCTGAAACAAGGAATCCCGCCTAGCGACGATCAAACGTCAGTTACGCGGACCTGCAACAGCACGAGCACCAATTAGAAATCTTGCCTATCCTTCCTTGTCGAACTCCCTAAGAATCAAAGCTCCAAACGATAAAACCAGCAGTGAAAACCAAGCAAATCGAAAGCAACACCAAATCAAAATCCCAAAGCGGCAATCAAGAAAACCAAGCAACCAAACACGAAAACTATTGGACTCGTTTCAATAGAGGCATTTTCATGAGTTGGAAAGGATCATCGCATTTCGTCCATGGCAAGAAGATGCCGAAGATCTAAGCTACGACTCAGACGGACTAGCCACAAGTCCAATTATATAGTGCACATCCCGGTCGGATCTGGATTTGAGACACTACAACAGTCACTAAATGGGACAAATTATAGGTCAAATAAACTCTAAAAGTTAGTACAAACTCAACGGTATGTCCAAATATGGATTCCGGTGAGTCGAACACAATTTCGCCCAAAAAGTCAACCGTGGGGCCCGCCAATTGGCGACTTGGTCAACTGTTTCAGAATTGCGTGAAAATTGGGTCACAGGACCAGTGCGATACCACGAGTCCAGTGGGGCAAGTTTTGTCGTATTCTGACGAGCGTGCACTAAATGCGCAGGGCTTTTACAAAAGTTGCGACACGGGGAAATTTTGCGGATACGGGCTGATTCCGACGCGCACACGCGTCCAAATAAGTTTCCGCAAAAGCCCACACGTCCGAGTATACTGTGCGCACATTTTTGTATACTTGGTACACGATGGGGCAGTCCCGTTTGGCGGGGCACACTTCGTATCATATTTTCTGGAATTTAGAAAAAGTAAGTTTTTGGGATTTTCTACCTAATTTATTTTAACATACAACAGCTAATAAATTATTATATTTGACAGAAAATAAACTAGGTTAGGTGGTCTTCGCATACCATCAAGAAAAACCAAATTCGGATCTCTGTGGTGGGAGATACGAGTCCGTGAACATAGGTAGTTACTGCAGTTTTCTGCGTTCCTAAAAGTTGTCATTTTTCGTCAACTTGGACGCTATTTTTGCCTAGGTTTACGCGCTGCTCAAGGTAAAATAATGCACAGGATTTAGAGAGGGATAGGTGGTGAACGTACCGGTGAAGACGGGGTCAAGTTTGGTTGAGCGAGGAGACAGAAAACAGGGCTTGAACACAGGTACGTTGTATTCAATTCTGTCGCGCGCGGGGTCGCGGTTGTGCGGTCGGCCGGGGTTGGTTCTCCGACGGCGGTCGAGGCTGGACGTCGCGGCTCTGGGTGGATGGGGGAAGAGATGATCTAGGGTTAGGGTTTGGGAAAGTGAGAATTTATAGAGAGAGAGAAGCGGCGTGGGGGGAGAAGAAACCGAGCGGTTTCTTTAATACCGCGGCTGCTGCTGCTGTTTTTGTTTCTTAATGGGTTGGGGTTTGCAAGCGGGTAGGGTAGGATCTAAGGTGGGTTTGGGTTTAGATCCATTAAGGATTTAAACCCATTTTCTTTTCTTTTCTTTTCTTTTTCTTTTTCTTTCTTATTCTTTTCCTATTTTCTTTTTCTAATTCTTTCTCATTTCTTAAACATTATATATATATATATATATATATATATATATATATATATATATATATATATATATATATATATATATATATAATTATATATTAGTGCATACAATTAATCTGCTCAGCTGTCCATAGGGTCTCCTACATGGAATAAATTAGAGAAAATTTATAATGGCTCCATAAATCTCCTAAATGCACAAACACCTCAAATAAAAATTTAATAAATTTGTTTTCCTATATTTAGCTCATAAATACTATAAATAAATTAAATAATTAATAAAAAATAATACAATTTTCAGAATTAGGGCTTAGGGCTTTTACACTATTAATCTATCAACTGTCCATAGGATCTCCTACATGTAATTAATTAAAAAAAATTACGGTTGCTCCATAAAATTCCCTAAATGCACAAACACCTAAAAATAAAAATCTCATAAATCATATTTCTTCTAATTTGCTAATAATTACTATAAATCAATTAAATAACTAATTAAATAATTAATACGGTTTTCAAAATTAGGGGTTTTACACCCTCCCTTAGTAGGGTCGGCGATGGTCCTCCCCCTTTTAGTGAGCCTGTTAGCTTTTATGGAGTCCCCCTTCGCGAGCCACTTCCCTTTTCCTAGCCATAACCCCACTCGACGAAAAGGACTTACCCCGTCTCCACCGTCGAACCTTTGTCCATCCTCGCAAAGTGTCACGCCCCAGTCCCAAAATATCGAGGGACTAGATACGTGGCAAGGGCCAACAGTACACACCGATGGGCAAACCCAATTTAATGGACCCATCAGGGTGTACTTAAGCTGTAAAACAACAATATGGGCAATGGTACTAATCTCATCCACAGAAATAAATACAAACAATATCAGAAATATAAATCAAAAACAAGTCTCAATAGAATATATATCGGGGAATAACCCGAGGATAAGTCTGATACAATGGTTCAATTGACAAGAAATAAGAGTAAACAACAGCAAATACTGAGTATAAAATAAGCATATACTCAAAAGAAATCCTCGGCGATCACCTCGTCCTCGGGGATCGGCTCAGTTCCAGTGCCTGTTCCTGCTCCTGTTCCTTCTCCTTCTCCATATACCTCTGGATAGAACTCCTCTGCTATATCTAGGGACATAATCCGGATCCAGGTCCTCAGGGGACATAACAAGGTACAAAATAACTCAAGCCAAAATAAATGCAGTGCAGCAATAAATGAATCAATAGGGTAAACTATATAACCAGCTAAGTGATATGCAATATGAGAGCATTAATCATACTCAGGCTGAGACTACTATAGGCTCTGTGTCGAGGAAACCCATAGCAGCATTTTCTCGAAGGGCCAGTACATGTGTCAAAGCTCTGTATCAGAGTCTAAGACACCTCCAGATAATAATATATATATATAATATAATCAGCCTTTGATATAGTAATACTCTCCCCACCCAATGTAATCACACATCTCATGTCCACGACGTCTCATGTCCATGTCACGCAGGATCATGACCTCTAACTGATGCAACAAGTCATAATGATAGCTAAGCACATGCAATATCTATGTCACGAATCATGTAACCTATACAGAATCACCATGAATATCTCAGGAAGATTCTGTCTTATGAATAGTGTCAGGTGTCCTGAGGCATGACGTACTTGATGATGCAAGCACAGAATGTATAGGGTCGTGATATCCATGACTAGGTGACATTACACAACGCCGCGTACGGTGTTGACACCCGAATATTATTCGGACGCTAAGTAATGTCACACGGTCCTAGGTTGAACAGAGATATTACAGTAATAAATCAAGAGAATAGTATAAACAAATGCTGCAAGTATGGCAAGGTACACTTGCCTGGGGTTCGGACTCCAAATGCTGCTCTGGTATCAGCGGGATCTGCAGGTACTCCTCCGAATGCTGAAATAAACATTACCATCAGGTTCAGAAGACATCAAATAGCTTGAATTTCCTGTCCATAAGTCCAATTTGGACACAGGGGCAGAAGTGACAGTTTTTGGTCAAAGCGGGGTCCACATGTGGCCCGCTTCGCACCGAAAAATGTGCCAGAGATAATGTTCTCCAAATTCGTCAAACTTAGTGTCCATAATTCCATAACGACGATACGAACCCAACGGAATGTCCAGAACTGGATCCGATGAGCCGATCACAAAATCGCCCGTCAAGTGGAGCCGTAAGGCCCACGATACGCAATTTTGTCAACGTTCTCAGAATCGAACCAAACTTGGGTCATAGGACCAGCGTATTTCTACGAGTCTGATGGCGCAAGTTTCGTTTCGATACGATATGCGTACACAAAGTTACAATGAGTTCCAGAATAAGGTCGATACGGGGCGTTGTCGACGGATATGCGTTGATTCCGGTGTGCACGCACATCCAAATCATCTTCCGCAAAATCCCACACGTCCGTATCGACGGCGCGCACCTTTCGGTGAAGTTCGTACACGACCAAGTCGTCCCGTTTAGCGGGACGTACTCAGTTCCGGGGGAAAATAGGGTAATTATTTTCCTGATTTTGGGTCGCAGTTTGCGACCGACACAGGACGCGATACGCCGAACCAATGGTACGGGTATCGAGAGGGTCACGCAGTCTACGCGTCACAGCAGACGAAACAAAAAATAGGACAGCAAGGAGAGAGAAATAGTCACATGAACATGGCTCCGAATACGCGTTTCCGCGAGGTGACGCGACGCTCGAACGGCCGGAGTCTAGGGTTTCTGCTGCTGGAGATCGCCGGGGAAGCTCGGGGCGGCCGGAGGAGCTCGTCGTGGCAGCGCTGGTGGCGGCCGGGGCTGCTACTGGTCGTAGGCGGTGGAGTCCGGTGGAGTCAAAGGTGGTGGAGCTTGGGTGGCCAGCTGCGGGGTCGGGGTGGTTGCCGGTGGTGAACTGGGGGTGGCAGCGGGGAGATTTGGCCGGGGTGGCGGTGGTGTTGGGGTACGGTGGAGCTGTAGGGTTTATATAGGGGGAGAGGGAGGAGATCCGGTGGCCGTTACTGGCGGAGAGGGGAGGCGAAGGGGAAGAGGCTGCGGCATTTCGTAACGGTCGGCGGGGAAAGCCGAGAAGACGGCGGGTCGGCCGGAATCGGCGGAGGGGAGACGGGGGATCGGGGTTTCGACGGTTAGGGTTGGCTACAATAATGGGTAGGGTTGCGGGTTTCGGGTCGGGTTCAGTTTCGGATCCGACCCGACCCGCTAGGGAATGGGTTGGGTTTATATAGACCGGTTCGGTTCAGGGTCGATCCGGTTTTGTTTATAAAACCGGGTTTATTTTGGTTTTATTTAAAACATTAATTTTTAGGTCTTTAAAAATGGTTCCGGGGTCCAATAAATTTTAGGAAAATTATCATATGTCTAATATTTTATTTTACACCCAAAAATATTATTTTCATAATATTTTAATATTTAATAAAATTATTTAAAACCAGAATACCTTGATTTTAATTAGTTAAAAATTCCAAAAAAAATTTGAAAATTTATTTTTTTAAATCCTGAAATAGACATCACCAACGTTCCCAGAATAAGTAAAATATCTAGAAAGCACTTCCCTTTCGTCCAATTTGGACACAGGGGCAAAACAGTAATTTTGGGTCAAAGTGAGGTCCACGTGTGATCCACTTTGCACCGAAAAGCATGCCAAGGGTAACAGTCTCTAAACGTGATAAATTATAGGTCAAACAAACTCTAAATGTCAGCACGAACTCAATGGTATGTCCAATTGTGGATTCCAGTGAGCCGAACACAAATTCGCCCAAAAAGTCATTTGTGGGGCCCGCCAATTGGCGACTTGGTCAACTGTCTCAGAATTGCATAAAAATTGGGTCACATGACCAGCGCGTTACCACGAGTCCAGTGCGCAAGTTTCGTCGCATTCTGATGAGCGTGCACAAAATGCGCAGGACTTTTGCAAAAGTTAAGATACGGGGGATTTGCTGCGGATACGGGCTGATTCCGACGCGCAGACGCGTCCAAATTAGTTTTCGCAAAATCTCACATGTCCGGGTATGCGGCGCGCACCTTTTGGTACATTTGGTACACGGCGGGGCGGTCCCGTTTGGCGGGGCGCGCTCCATTTCGTAATTTTTGGAAATCTAAAAAAGTAGGTTTTTGGGGTTTTCCAACGAATTTAATCCTACATACAACAGTTAATAATTTAATATAAATAACAGAAATTAAACTAGGTCAAGTGGTCTCCGCATACCAAAAAAAATCGAATTCGGATCTCTGTGGTGGAAGATACGAATCCGGGAACATAGGTAGTCACCGCAGTTTTCTGCGATACCCAAAAGTTGTCTTTTTCGGCAACTTGGGCGCTATTTTTGCCTAGGGTTACGCGTTGTTCGAGGTCAACTATCATACAGATATTGAAGGGGGTTAGGTGGTGAACGTACCGGTGAAGACGGGGTCGAGTTTGGTTGAGTGAGGTGACGGAAAACAGGGCTTGAACACAGGTAAGTTGCTGTCCAAACTGTCAGTGCGCGAGGTTGTGCGGGATCGCGGTCGTCGGGCGGGCGGCTGGACTGGGCAGTTCTCCGGCGGTCTCGCTGGCTGAGGGCGGCGGGGTTTAGATGGAAAGGTGGAGAATGCTCTAGGGTTAGGGTTTGGTGAAAGAGTTGAGAAGTTATATATATATAGGAGAGAGAGAGAGATCGTGAGAGAGAGCGGGTCGAGTTTATCAAAGGCCGCGGGGAAAAAGAATAAGGCAGCTGCTGCTGCTAATGTTCTTTAATGGGTTTGAGGTTAACGGGTTTTAGGATAGTATATGGGTAGATCCAATAGTAGTTATCCATTAAGGAATTTTATATTTTCTTTTTTTTCATTTCTTTTTCTTTTAAATATATATATATATATATATATATATATATATATATATATATATATATATATATATAGAGAGAGAGAGAGAGAGAGAGAGAGAGAGAGAGAGAATAAGGGAGGTGAGATGGCACCTCACTCCCAAAAAAAGGGTGGTGATGACGTGGCACAATTCCAACCACACATTTCATAATTGGCAAATTGCACTTAACCCCCTCCCCTCGTTTGTGTGGTTGTGATTGTGCCACATCACCGCCACCCTTGTTTTGAGAGTGAGGTGCCACCTCACCTCCCTTATTCTCTCTCTCTCTCTCTCTCTCTCTCTATATATATATATATATATATATATATATATATATATATATATATAGAAAAATCTAGAATTTGTATTAATGCATACCATTAAGCTAGCAACTGTCCAAAGGGTCTCCTACATGAAATAAATTAGAAAAAATTTCTAATGGCTCCATAAATCCCCTAAATGCACAAACACCTAAAATAAAAATTAAATAAAATCTATTTCTTCTATTTAGCTCATAATTACTATAATTTAATTAATAATTAATTAAAAAAGATAAATACGGTTTTTAGGATTAGGGGTTTTATATTCTACCCAACTTATAAAAATTTCGTCCTCGAAATTAAAACTAAGTCAAGATAGAAGGTCAAGGATGGTATAAGATTGAGATTTGCAGCTTTTTCTGTCTATTCCTCCATCCTAACCTCCATGATTTTCCAATTATCATGGGGACGTTTGGAGGGCTATAATTTGCATTGTTTTAAAATGCAAGGCTAGGTTTAAATGGGGGGGCGATGTTGCGCGACCAAAATGTAGCACAAGGGAGCTTAATTATAAGTTACGCAAGGGTCAGAATAGAAGGCGGGCACGTCTAGGACAAGGGTCTGAGGTTTGTAGGAAGACAGTGGCTAGTGTAGTGCTCCAATTATCGAAACAACGACAAGGTGCGCTAAGTGGTATAAATATTGCAAAATTAAATAAAATACCGTGTTCTATTTTTAATTGGATTTAAACTAGCCTTAGTCTCACTATCTAAGCCAAGTAGGTCAAATTTTGGATGAGGGGTTTTCAATCTAGCCAACTTAAAAACAATCTCGTCCTCAAAATTAAAATAAGGCATAATTTGTTAATCCTTCATGTTCGCATATAAGGCAAGTCAATCGCAATCTCTTTGCGATAATTAAAATCATAATCATCCATCGCAATCACTTCAAGGTTAAGATAATCATTGTTCCAATCAAAATTCAACCTATTGTAATCTCTTCTCACTTTTTCAAATTATCAATATCCAAATTTAAATTAAATCCATATAACATCTTCAAAAATTAAATACGCATATAAATTTTACATCATGATCTCCAACTTTCATAATCTCCTCTAGGAAACAATTCTAGTCCAATATTATTCCTATTTTCACTTATGAATTTTATATTCTTCAAATTTTTAAATTCAATTCACATCCTCAATATTTTAAATAGGTAATCCAACAATTAAATTTTTACCCTTAATTCAAATCATCAAATTGTAAAAAATTTAAATTCAATCCACCAATGTTCAAGTCTGAAATTCTATATTTATCCTCAAAATTCAAATTGATGATTTTCCTTCAATATTCAAAATTAAAATCATGTACTTAAAGTATAAATATTTGGTCCGACATATCAAGATTTCAAAATTTATTAAATCATCATCATCTTAGTCATTCAAAAAAAAAATCTAAAATTAAAATGACTTAAATCTCTTAATTTAATCTTACTTGATCATGATCTAAAGGTAATTCTCCTCAAGTTAACAATGCAACTTCTATCCAACTTAGAATTTACCCATCTATCATATAAGGCTATATACTTTAAGAAAAATATTCCTTAATTTATTTACTCATGTCATTCAATCCTCAAAACTTTAACACCGATTATATCATATATGATAGGCCCTTAATCAATTATAAAAGACAGTCACCAAATAATGTGATTGGCCTATGGGTACCTCTAGTACTATCTGTATATCAAACTTATACCAAGCACGAGGTTTCGTCTTTCCGAAATAAGGGAAGACGGAAAACAATGATGATGAGTTCAAGGGGAAGGTAATAGAATAGAAGTATGAGGATCAAGGCGTTAAAAAAAAATTCAAATGGGAATTATCAAGGCAGTTGTGGATTGAAATCCTATTTGGTAATTTCTTATTCGCATGCTCGTATCAATACAGTTATGTAACCGATATGATACGCTCAGACATGTCTAGAGGGCAAGTACATTCGTCTACTAATCACTATATATCTCAATCCACGTAAAGTAGTTATGCGAAGGGCGAACCAAGCGCACTAAGGTTAGCTAGACCCTAATACACTGATTCTGAAATGTATTAGTGTAGTACTCCAATAATACATGTCATGAACAAGCTCGATAAGGGATAAGCTTGCAAAACTAGGCTATAATAGCAGCATAAGTCAAGGTAGTACATAAATTATAAATACGCTAGATTATGATGAGAGAAAGTACAAATAATTCAATTCACAAAGAGATAAGACTCTACAATCTCTATAGTTGTCATACAACTCCTTGTCTAAGTCTCTAGTCGACCAAATAGGGTATGGGCCTCCAAGTTCTACAGTCTGGATAAACACTATCATCTTATCCTAGCATATAGTTAATGTCATTCGGTTATACTTCATCAATGGGTCAAGAGGACTAGGTGATACTGTGTTGTGAGGCATACTACCCAACTTAAAATAATAAACTGTGACAGTCTTAAAGGAAATTCTACAAGGTAACCTTGTACTTGTAAATAGAGTAGAACTTTCATTAGGGTATACAAGAAAAGATCTTGGTATCTATTAGGGTCTCCTATTGCATTATAGGTATTGGTCATCTTAAGTCTTAGTCATAGTGCTTATGGAACAAGTGTCAACAGCAAGAATGGAAGGTTACTAGCCTCAAGGGAAAAGGGGATATAACTCGTATCGAGGTGGGGGTACAATTTATGGGATTTAAAACTAAGGGATAATCATCAGGTCACAATCTACAAGATCAACTCAAACTATCAGGTTCTAACTACAAGGCACATAATTTCAAAGTTCAAGATTACAACCATAACCTTAGCAACTATATATCCTAACATAGAATAAAATCACTTGGTCTATAATCAGAGGTGTCAAGTGGCGCGAGTTGAAAGATAAGAGAAAAAATTTCAGTCGTCGCACTAATAGCGAGAGCTAAGGGTTCAGAGGAACAAGTCATAAAGCTAAATAGAAAGACTCTAGATAGTGTCATGGTTTCCTAAGGAATTGTGGTATGCTAATCTCTGCGTTTGAGGTATGATCAAGAAAAATATTATATTTATTCCTCTTGGCTTCCTAAGCTACTGTCTGCTTAATAATAAGGCAAGGAGCTAGATTTATAGTTCTATAACACTACCTCACTATAAAGGTTAGGTTTAGTCCTAAGGTTTAACCTTGGATTTCTATTGGTTCCTCAATATTAGGTCAAACACTATGATCAAATTTCAAACTAATCCTAATAATGTTTATACTACTCTCAAGTCTTCATAAATACATCAAGGGGTAATGGTAAACCAATCTATAGATAAGGAATTCTAAGGTTCACTAGATATTCTAAACTTAGTGGTGTGTCAACACTCTAGTTGTATTCTTAATATGAATATTACCCTACTTATCATTTAATAACAAGGGTTCATATATTCTAGGAGGGGCTATACTCAAGAAACTATTAGGGAAGTACATGAATCAAGCAGGATCAACTATTCAAATAGAACAGATTGGAAGAATCTGAGTCATAGTCAATAGTGGATGAGATCCTATACTCTAATCCTATTTGCAGGCTTGCTTGGTACAGTAACGTAACCGAGACAATATGCTCTCGACCTGCATGGGCCACCACTAAAAACATGTCACGCCCCAGTCCCAAAAATACGTAGGACTAGGACACGTAAGCATGCCAGCCGCATGGATATGGCAACTCCAATATATGGAAACCAAACACATACGTACGCTGTAATATGAATATTAATCCACAAGTGGTATAAATCTATCACAAGTCACAGGATATAATCTAAATCTCATCCACAAAAATTAATATAAATAAATAACCAATATCTATGAAAATAGATCTCAATAAGAAGTATCTAAAGATGATAGTTGGATGGAAACAAATCCACTACCAACTAGAATATAAAAGTATATAGAATATAAGTACAACACAATAAACACAATATAAGAATATTAACTAACGACCACGGGGCTCGAAGAGAAGACATCCTCGAAACATATGTAACCATCCGAATCTGCGCTCCTGCGAATACTCAAGAACAGCGACACCTGGAAGAGCTAGATCCTCAGAGGGACATAACAAGATACATAAAAGCATGCCAAAAATGTACTGAAATAAATATCCAATGGGTCGCCTAACCGTCTAAGTGAATGCAGTTTAAGAACAACTTTCCCCACAAGTGGGCTATCTGGCTGAAAACTGGGATTGGCATAGTTCTCTTGGAGATCCAGGGGCCTAAAAAGCATGTCGTATTTTGAACGCCAGAGGCCGCCTGATAATATATAATATATAGTGGTCATCACCACCCGTATCTCCGACGGAGAATCCGGGCGCACAAAAGAAAAAGTGCAAAGGAGCCCAAATGTGGTACTTGTTGTTCTCCCCACCCCATGCTCTAAGCATGTCACATCCATGATACGATTTGGTTCATAGTCTATCTTTAGTACACTAGCCCAATCCTGCAACCAGACAAGGACAAGGATTGGACCACCGTACTATAATAGGCTATGTCCATGGACCTCTAATAACTGTTAAGTCTTCTAGCATACAAAGTTTCTATCAGCAGTCATCCCTAACGCACGTCTCATACGTACAGGAGGCCAGACCTGTCACGCAGTCTGTGATCTATATGAGACTCACACTCGTATAACAACTGTGTCACGGCCAATGAACCTAATGATGCTACATGATAATGGGATAGTCTTATAAACAAGGTCAATGTATATACATAATAAATATATATCACGACGACACCGTCGTTGCATCCAAGTTTCCTTGGACGCGCATTTTATATAGCAGTTAAAATATATGAACTAAAGACAGAAAATAAAGATGCATGCAACATATGGAATATGAATAACAGTACAATGGCAAGGTATACTTGCCTGGCAAAAAGCTGCAAAATATAACGTCAAGATGTCAAACACACAAGATCAGAAGCTATGGCCTCAGAACAAATGTCTCCTGATGCTGAAATAGACATCACCAATGTTCCCAGAATAAGTAAAATAGCTAGAAAGCACTTCCCTTTCGTCCAATTTGGACACAGGAACAAAACGGTAATTTCGGGTCAAAGTGGGGTCCACGTGTGGCCCACTTTACACCGAAAAGTGTGCCAAGGGTAACAGTCTCTAAACGGGACAAATTATAGGTCAAACAAACTCTAAATGTCAGCACGAACTCAACGGTATGTCCAATTGTGGATTCCGGTGAGCCGAACACAAATTCGCCCAAAAAGTCAATTGTGGGGCCCGCCAATTGGCGACTTGGTCAACTGTCTCAGAATTGCATAAAAATTGGGTCACAAGACCAGCGCATTACCACGAGTCCAGTGGTGCAAGTTTCGTCTCATTCTGACGAGCGTGCACAAAATGCGCAGGGCTTTTGCAAAAGTTATGACACGGGGGATTTGCTGCGGATACGGGCTGATTCCGACGCCACACGCGTCCAAATCAGTTTCCGCGATATCTCACATGTCCGGGTATGCTGTGCGCACCTTTTAGTACACTTGGTATACGGCGGGACGGTCCCGTTTGGCGGGACGCGCTCCGTTTCGCAATTTTTGGAAATCTGGAAAAAGTGAGTTTTCGGGGTTTTCCAACGAATTTAATCCTACATACAACAGTTAATAATTTAATATAAATAACAGAAATTAAACTAGATCAAGTGGTCTCCGCATACCAAAAAGAAAAATCGAATTTGATCTCTGTGGTGGGAGATACGAATCTGGGAACATAGGTAGTCACCGCAGTTTTCTGCGATACCCAAAAGTTGTCTTTTTCGGCAACTTGGGCGTTGTTTTCGCCTAGGGTTACGCTATATTCGAGGTCAACTATCACACAGATATTGAAGGGGGTTAGGTGGTGAACGTACCGGTGAAGACGGGATCAAGTTTGGTTGAGCGAGGTGACGGAAAACAGGGCTTGAACACAGGTAAGTTACTGTCCAAACTGTCAGTGCGCGGGGTTGCGCGGGGTCGCGGTCGTCGTGCGGTCGTTCGGGCGGCTGGACTGGGCGGTTCTCCGACGGTCTCGCTGGCTGAGGGCGGCAGGGTTTAGATGGGAAGGTGAAGAATGCTCTAGGGTTAGGGTTTGGTGAAAGAGTTGAGAAGTTATATATATATAAGAGAGAGAGAGAGAGATCGTGAGAGAGAGCGGGTCGAGTTTATCAAAGGCCGCAGGGAAAAAGAATAAGGCAGCTGCTGCTGCTAATATTCTTTAATGGGTTTGAGGTTAACGGGTTTTAGGATAGTATATGGGTAGATCCAATGGTAGTTATCCATTAAGGAATTTTATATTTTCTTTTTTTTTTCTTTCTTTTTTTCGATTCTTTTTCTTTTAAAATATATATATATATATATATATATATATATATATATATATATATACACATAGAAAAATCTAGAATTTGTATTAATGCATACCATTAAGCTAGCAACTGTCCAAAGGGTCTCCTACATGAAATAAATTAGGAAAAATCTCTAATGGCTCCATAAATCCCCTAAATGCACAAACACCTAAAATAAAAATTAAATAAAATCGATTTCTTCTATTTAGCTCATAATTACTATAATTCAATTAATAATTAATTAAAAAAGGTAAATACGATTTTTAGGATTAAGGGTTTTACAATCGACACATGACGCGACACGCCGAACCAATGACACGGGTATCGAGAGGGTCACGCAATCTACGCGTCACAGCAGACGGAACGAAAAATGGGACAGCGAGGAGAGAGAAATAGTCACCTGAACAGGGCTTCGAATACGCGTTTCCGCGAGGTGACGCGACGCTCGGCCGGCCGGAGGCTAGGGTTTCTGCTGCTGGAGATCGCCGGGGAAGCTCGGTGGAGCTGGAGGCGGCCGGAGGAGCTCGTCGTGGCGGCGCTGGTGGCGGCCGGGGCTGCTACTGGTCGTAGGCGGCGGAGTCCGATGGAGTCAGAGGCGGTGGAGCTCGGGTGGCCAGCTGCGGGATCGGGGTGGTTGCCGGTGGTGAACTGGGGGTGGCAGCGGGGAGATTTGGCCGGGGTGGCGGTGGTGTTGGGGTACGGTAGAGCTGTAGGGTTTATATAGGGGGAGAGGGAGGGGATCCGGCGGCCGTTACTGGCGAAAAGGGGAGGCGAAGGGGAAGAGGCAGCGGCATTTCGTAACGGCCGGTGGGGAAAGCCGAGAAGACGGCGGGTCGGCCGGAATCGGCGGAGGGGAGACGGGCGATCGGGGTTTCGACGGTTAGGGTTGGCTACAGTAATGGGTAGGGTTGCGAGTTTCGGGTCGGGTTCAGTTTCAGATCCGACCCGCTAGGGAATGGGTTGGGTTTATATAGACCGGTTCGGTTCAGGGTCGGTCCGGCTTGGTTCATTAAACCGGGTTTATTTTGGTTTTATTTAAAACATTAATTTTTAGGTCTTTAAAAATGGTCCCGGGGTCCAATAAATTCCAGAAAAATTACCCTATCTCTAATATTTTATTTTACACCCAAAAATATTATTTTTATAATATTTTAATATTTAGTAAAATCATTTAAAATTATTTAAAACCAGAATACCTTGATTTTAATTAGTTAAAAATTCCAGAAAAATTCCGACAATTTATTTTTTTAAAATCCTGAAAAATCTGGGGGTTTACACAAAGCATCCTCCTCTGCTTCCGGAGCCCACGCCCCAACGTTACCAACCTGAGTTGAGTGCCTCCCTGAGGCCCTGCAAGTCCAGGATCTCATAGCCCTCGAAAGTTGTCCGATTTTCCCAAATTGCCATCAATGTGTGTATCAGAAATGATGTCCAAAAGACCAGAGGAGAGATCAATCTTGGGACAGTAGACCATATATGAAATAACAAAACAAGTTGAGGCACAATATAGGGGTCGGTCCATATGACATAGAAGGGACCCCCATATTAAGTCAAGAACCAAACCCGTATATTAATGCCTCGGCATGTCCCATCCTATCCATCAACCTTATTGGATGCAAGATGCTCCAACAAATCTCCACCTTTGCTCACGTCTACTCGCACTTCTAAAATTTGTCCAATTAGCGATGTCAGAGTAAAACGTCGCCAATTCTTAAGACTTTAGCGACTCCATTAAAAAATGCCACAAAACTTCATCAGTGGTGACGTTCATTGTCATCCAGCGACTATCATTATTATTATGGAAATAGACGTCGGTAGTAGTCGCTGAACGTCGCTAATGTTTTAATTACAGCGACGTTGTAACAATTATGCCACAATATATTAAAAAATAGCGACGTTTAGCGACTCCTACTTTATATGTCGCCAAATTGTTTAATATAGGGTTCTGAGTTTTCATTTTCCCCATTCGTTTTCATTCTAAAAAATTTGAAACCCCTCCCCACCAAGACCCAGGCGACCGCGCCCCTAGTGCCCCCCTCCGGCTCCGTGACCCCCTCCGATGCTCCGGCCCCCCTCCCCAACTCCGTGCTCCCTCCAGGATCCCCTCCGGTTCTCCCCTCTATGCTTCGGCCCCCACTTCGACTCCCCACTTGCTCCCCCCCCCCCCCCGTGCTCTGGCTCCCCCTCCACCTTCGGCTCTCCGATCAGTCAGCCCCATCCAGGTCAGGTAAATCCTAACCCTAATTCTTATAACACCGATACGGACACACACACACATTTTTGTCACAACCCACACCCGGAATAAGGGCACGTGTAGTGAGCAATGCCCAGCCTACGCTGCAGCACCGGTGGTAGAACGCTATTTGGATCAAACATACAATCTAACATCTCACACCATGTGTATAAGGTACATGTCAATGTCATCTCAACTCCAAACGGAGGAACAATATGGTATAAGATAATGGTAAACTATACTCAATCACAATGTCAAACTAAGGAAGATAAAGCACGAGATAGAATAATGAAAGAAGAGTCACAATACATCCACAAGTCCAAAATAATATATATACATGCCAAACCTCAATAAAGTCTAATACAAGTCTAAACAATAAGTCTAAGCCTCCTCAGTCTCTGGTACTAGGTCCTCCTGCTCTAAAGGAGTATCCTCTAATGGTACGTCGTCCTGCGGCCCGTAGTAGGTGGGACACTGTTCCACAAGCCAATCATCTAAAAAATATATCCAGTCAGGATTGGAGCGAAGTACATACCTCTGAAAGCAGTTTCAAATACATAATCGAGCATATATAACATATAATAGAAAAGAATACAAGATAACTAAATATCAGAATGTAATAAACTAGAGTGAACAGGTAATGTACTGGAATGAAGAACATGCAATAGAATAACTGCAATAAAAAGGAAATAGATAAAACTAGCTAATGTGCCATAGAATACAAGTTTATTATGTGATCGGTTTGGGTTAAACATGAATACAATATGGTAACTCGATTACGCGTGTGATATATAATCGACATGTACACGAATACACTTTGGCTTGATCACATAACCAACTTCTACTTCCCCATCCCCAACCAATACTTATGGATCCAATCACGACACGTTACGAACACGAATAGAAGCACAATGAACACGAGCAGTATGTGAACACGAAGTACACTAAAATTAATACCCGATACACACGATGAAATACATGTGAAGGAGTACCCGCTGAACACGGTAAGGGATAACATCTCCTGACAGGATCCATATAGTACCAGTCCGTGTAACCACTGTGTCGGAATCAAGTATACAATTCTAAAACATGTGATATAGACACTATCATAAAATAAAAACTAATAGAGAGATGTACTCGCCTCTGGTTCTGAGCAAAGGGTGTCTCTCGATGCCCAAGCTGGTGTCACACAATCCTATTTAGGAAATATCATGTCAAATGGTGTAATAGAGTAATAAAATGCTAAAATGAACTAAAACATGATGTTTTAGGTCAATACTAGGTCCACACTAGGTTAATTGGTCTCTAGTGGTCACTAACTAGCTAAAACTAGCTTATCTTAGCTATACTAGATTATTACCTTAGCTAATACCTACACTATCTAGTTATAGCTAATACCTCGTACTTAGGTACACTCATAGGAGGACTAACTTTAACTAATAACTTATAACCTCAGTTCTAAGATCACTGATACTAATAATTGTTTAACTATATAAATGATACTAACCTTCCAATACATTACTAGTATATAACTAACCACTAACTAATACTCTAATTAACTAACTTACTTACTGACCTCTCAAGTGACACTAACAGGTACACTAACTTGTACTAACTGTAATACCCCATCTAATACTAACATATATATATATATATATATATATATATATATATATATATATATATATATATATATATATATATATATATATATATATATACACTAACAAGTAGAAAGCTAACAGACACATAATATATACACTAACTAACACTTATACTAACTAACTATTGTATAACTAACATTCCTCTATAATTAGCTAACTGAGGTTACACACTATTTCTGACAGTTAACTAATACTAACTGAGAACTTACCTTTGCTAACTCGCCAATAACTCAGTACACTTGGCTATACATAATTGCCACCCTTAACTTTTCACTTGACCCCTCTTCATCAGATGTGTCAATGCCTCTTATTCACAATTCTAGCAGTATACTGATACTGCACTTAACCTGGAAAATGAACTGATCACTGTCATCTATTCCATTACCTGATACTGAGTATCAGCCAAACTTATGTGATACTAAAGGCTCACTTCAGTTCAGTTGCTGCAACATTGCAGCAAGTGTGCACAAACACTGCTGCCACACTCCAATGCCCAAGTACCCGAGCTCCCCATAGATCCTGATATATTGTTGTGCACTCAATTGCTCGAGCAATGTGGTTGTTGCACTGCAATTAGAGTAACATAACACCCTCACAGTTACTGCAACAACAAAGATCGAATGCCAATACCTGATACATGTCCATCTTACATCACACACACATACATACATACATATGCATGCACACTCCTTTGTACAGATACTCATTGCACATTGCATTAACTTGTGCACAACTTCCTCACTTCTCAAACACAAGCACACATCAACACCCTCACTGATTTCCCCCTTCACTACCATACTTAATTACCACAAAAACTCATAATTCCAATATGTATATCAGGTAATTATGAGTTCAAAGTCCACTGATGCACGACTGATACACTGCCAGTCCAAACCCCTCACTACAGCACACGCACACACACAACACAGTCACACATATCAGTATGCACATACACTTCAACACCATTAACATCATATTCACACACAGACATCACTATGAAGAATATATCTATATAGTATAGTTATATATATTACTAATATATGCATACACCTACACAAGATAAGAATATACACATCCTACACACCAAAAGTTATTTCCTCACACACCTATAGTGTATAGCTAGAATATTCATGATACTCTTTTAATTGAGGTGTCAAAATACCCAATTCTCCATGATACACATTCCCACTTATCAAATATATATAATAATAGCTATTAGAACTAGTTACAATAGGAATTAAAGAGAATTGCACAAAACACACACAAAATGAGTCACGTATCACACCGTATCACAAAATACCATGATACGACTTACACGTATCCATTTGTGGACACGTACCTAGTCCCATAACCCCGATCTAACTCTAATTAGATCTAATTTGGTGTCATGACACTCACTTGGTGTGTCCACCTCATAATTTTTCCAAAATTAATACAAAAATCTATGTAGATACCATAATACTCAACTAAATTGTCTAGAAATTGTTCCTATAGGTAGTCCTATGCCATGGGGTCATTCCTAATGGTCAAATACATGATTAAGAAGCTACAATGAATAAGAAATTCAGGAATTAGCAATTGGAAGATGGATTTCCAATAAAAATAAAATTGGACACGTTTCGGACACGATCTCTAGCTCCAAAGCTCCTCCTCCTTGTGCTCCTTGCTTCTCCAAGCTCCAAAGCTCCAAAAGTGATAAATTTGAGAAGAAAATGGAGGTGAATTGAGTAGGAATTTAATGGAGGGAAGGATGGGCAATTGGGGATCTAATTTCTAGATCTAGAATAAATGAATGAGAGGAGAGAGAGAGGAGCCCTCTCTAATAGTGGCCGACCCCCTTTCCCCCTTCCCCAAGTCACTTGCAGAGGTCCAAGTTACCCCTACATGGTGAATTATGAAAAATAATTAGGAAGGATAATTTTGGAAGTCTCTAACTAATTTTTAATTAAGCTAATTTTCCTTAATTAATTAGTGAGAAAGGTCTAATGGACTTGGGTCCAAGTTCGGCTCACAAGTTGTCATGACAAGTCTAATTGGGCTTACAAGAAGTCTAACTATTGGACTAGCCTCCTAACTAAAATAAATAACACAAGTCACAAATAATTTATAGCTCAATCATAATTAAATAATTAATACAATCATCACACTAATATTTAATATTTATTCCTAAAAATTATTTATCTATGCCAAATTACCAAACTACCCCTAGTTGAAAAAGTGATGGTGACATATTTTGACACAGATACACACACCCTAATTATTCTAACATTGATACAGACACACTAACTCTGACATGGAGTATGTGTGTGTGTGTGTGTGTGTGGTGACTGATGCCTTGTAGCCTATTCGAAATAACACTGTCACGGACACATTGGCTCTAACACTGACATGGACACACACTACAATGGGAGGTAAAGGCCTACGGGTTATATGTTTGTGCTACAAATTAGGGTTTGTGAACTTAAGAATCATTTATAGAGATTGCTTGCTAGTTTTCTCCACACAAACATATTCTTTAATACTTTAAAGCAACCGTACCCTCCGGATAATTGGATTGGGGTTGGCTATAATCATGGTTAACTTTCGAATATTTAGGTAATCATAAGTGTCGATTTCTAACTATGATATAGGTTGTTTGATATAAATTTGGGTATGTGTTTTAGTCAAGATATTGTGTTTGGGTATGGGTAGTACCTTTTGTGTGTGTGTCAAGTGTTTTGAGTCCACGTGTTCCTTGTGTGTGTGTGTGTGTGTGTGTGTGTGTGTGTGTGTGTGTGTATGAGAGTGTCCAAGTGAGAGGTGTGCATGTGTATATGTTTGAGTGAGGGATGAGTGAGCTAGTGAGGATTGATAATCTATATAGATAGATACATATATTAGGGTATAGAAATATACAGTTATAGAAGTAGGTATAAATGTGTTGAGTGTCAAAAGTGAGTGGCCTAGAGTGTATGTTGGTACCAAGATACCAAGTATCAAGTATAGTTAGTGCCATGGGTATTTGAAATTGTATCCTAGTGTCAAGATACAAGAGAGTATCAATGTGAGATTGTGTACCATGGTATGTGATATCCACATGATACACAAATACCTAGAGTATTATCAAGACCTATGTGTATATTGGACACTCCAAAGTCAAGTGTCCATGCTAGCCCTTCTCTGAAAAGTAAATTTATATCTGTAAGCCTTCTTGAGGCTTTTAGAATTCTACCAATTTCCAAAAAATTGTAGAAAAGACAGAGAACGCGTCAAAGTGTCCATGTCAGATTTTTCGAAAATATGGTATAACTCTAAAAGCCTCAAAAAGGCTTACAAATATAAATTTACTTTTCAGAGAAGGGCTGACAATGAACACGTGACGACACCTATTTAATAGGGTTTAAAATCAGGGTTGTCCACATGTCTACTAGTTTTCGGATAGTCACGAATTATAAAACGGATACTAATGAACCACGATATGGATACTCACGCATGACAACTCGAATACCCATGCATCAATAGGAGTTGTTAATGACTTTGATGAACATTTGTATCCATCTTTGTATCCATTTGGATAATATACTTGAATGATGTCTTTTCAGAAGTATCTAGAAATGGATCTGAATTACTACCTATGTCATCGTTCGTGGATGTACAACCGCCATCCTGATGACATGTGCGGTATGCGGGATAAATTCATACATGCGGTGGAACAGTTCCTGCAATTCGCCAAGGCGTCCCCTCAGTACATGGACGACACCAAAACTAATTGTCTATGTGTGAGATATCGCAACTTGAAATATCACTCAGAAGTGGATGTGACATATTATTTGTACTCGAGGGGTTTTATGCCGAATTACTATCAGTGGACCTCACACGTAGAACTTTTGTCTTTAGCATCGGAGCTGGAGCCTTATGTGGAGCCGTATATGGATGTCCATGACCACGCTAATTACGATGATGGGTGCATGAACATGGTTTTTGACCCTGTCGGGCCTAGTTTCGATCCAGACAATCATGATGCAGCTGAGGAGGCACCGAATGCCGATGTTACAAAGTTTATGGAGTTACTGTAGAATGCAAGGACTCCATTATATCATGGTTGTGAGGATCATTCACCGTTGGAGGTGGTTACAAGACTGTTGAGCATCAAGTCTGATTTTAACATCTCGCAAGAATGCTACAACCGACTGATGGAGTTGATTATAGAGATCTTGTCGGCGGATGCTAAGTTACCTAAAGACTTCTACCGGTCTAAGAGGATGGTGAGATCTCTCTGGATGGGATACGAGAAAATCGGTGCATATCGCAACGGGTGCATGTTGTACTACAAAGACGACAAGAATTAAGTAGTGTGCCAATTTTGTGGTGCTGATCGCTACAAGGCAACTGGTACAAGAAGGCCTGCTGGTGTAAGGAAGCCGACCGATTCGATGCACTACTTGCCTTTGACACCACGGTTGCAGAGGTTGTTTATGGTGAAGGAGACTGCCGAAAATATGAGTTGGCACAGGCGAGAACAGATTGAAGGAGCGTTGGATCACCCATCCGATGGGGAATGGAAATTTAAAGCAACCTAAGGTAATTTTTTCACTGGAGAAGGGGGATAAAGGGAGACTTTGTAGGTGGATTCATGGCCTAAAATTTCCAGACGGGTACGTGTCGAACTTGAGAAGATGCGTCGACCTCAAGGAGAACAAACTGACGTGAATGAAGAGCCACAATTGGCACGTATTCATGGAGAGGTTAATTCCGATTGCATTTCAAAAATTCTTACCGTAGGTAGTTTGCGATCCATTGACTGAGCTTAGCATATTCTTCACAGATTTTTGTTCTACCGAGTTGATCGTCGATCGTCTAGAAAAGCAAGAGAAGGACATTGCGGTAACACTGTGTAAGCTAGAAAAAGTATTCCCTCCTGGATTCCTCGACTCTATGGGGCATTTGTCAATTCATCTTTCCTACAAGGCACGTGTTGGTGGGCCTGTCGGTTATCGGTAGATGTACCCGTTCGAGCGTCAACTGAACCACACGTGCCTTGTGGATAGTTTTATTCAGGTGTGATAGGTTCTATCTGATCCAAGATCAAGGTTGAAAAATAGACAAGCATGGTCTTGTGGATCTAAACTATCGGCGTCGATATCAAGGATATTAACTATTTTTCCTATCAAGTTAGGCTCAGCTCGTGTACTTCATAACTTATCCTAAACAGGAACAACGAGGTCGGACTGGTAGAAAGTATGCAAGATGAAAGCTATAAATACCTTTGACGTTAATGAAATAGCTCATCAGGAGGATGAGCTACCTATTGTAACAAATATTATAGATGTTGACTCAACGGAAGTTCCTCATTACACGTCTAATCATGTGGAAGAGGTAGAATTATACGAAGAGGAAGACGAAGTTGATGAAAGTGAAGATTAGGACGAAGAGGAAGAGAAGTACGAGGAAAACGAAGAAGATAAATTTTCAGAAGAGGATTGAAAATAAAATGAAATCCATTTAGAACTCTAGCCATGTACTGTATTTTTAATATGGAATATAACATCTATTTTTACTGTATGAATACATATATTTATATATGTTATTAATTATATTCTTTGTTTGTATCTATCTTACCAAATGACACCCATGACCAGAGCACGTGAACGTCGCTTGAGAGAGACGCCTCCTACTGTTAAGGAGGAAGTGGTACCTCCTACTGTTAAGGAGAAAGTGACTGTTAAGGAGGAAGTGACACCTCCTACTGTTAAATTGAAAGCGGTTGTTAAGGAGGAAGTGATATCTCCTACTGTTAAGGAGGAAGTGGTACCTCCTACTGTTGGGCAGGCATCATCTCAAAAGAGGAGTTTCAGTCACTCAGCACCTATAGCAGAGATTGATCACCTAGACGCTGCTTATGCGAAGTATCTGAGCACTACACCAAAAGTGGGATTTACCAACACACTTTTTTTTATTACCAACGGTTTTTTACCATTACTAATTACTCACGGTTAAAAACCGTTAGGAACACAAAAAACCGTTAGTATAAATATTAAAAACTTAAACTTAATATATATAACAAATTTTATTAACATTACAACACTTTATAACCGTTGGTAAATATTAAAATTTTAAAAAAAAATCCTACCATGTACCTTTCACGTGACTGAAAGTGTTACGGGGAAAACACTTTCATTCCCCCCTTCTTTTCCCGAGGGAATTTATAAGGGCACTACAAAGTTTACTCAGGGCTAGCCCAGGATTGGGGCTAGCCCATTAATGAACAAAGTTTACTCACACTAGCCCATTTTTTACTCATACTAGCCCAAATCCTCCTAATCTCCACCGGAGTTTTCCTCCATCTCCACCGGAGTTCTCCTCCCTCCTCCCTTTCTTATCGGAGCTCTCCTCCTCCGCCTCCTCCCCCGTCCTCCACCGCCGCCTCCCGTCGTTGCCTCCCGTCGTCGTCGCCGTCGCCGCCTCTGCCTCCTCCCCCGCCTCCCGCCGCCTCCTTCCTCTCCCGTTCCTCCGTCTCGTACCCCCTTTCGTTGCTCGACTACCTCGGCACCCTCGGCGTCCGCCGCTCCTCCCTCCCATCCTTCCTCCGTCGCTACCACCAGGTCCTCCGCTCCGCCGCCGGAAGACATGAATAATAACACAATGACAAAGAAAAGAAACCAAAAAAGAAAAAGAAAAAATAGAAGAACTGTCAAAATTTGACATATATGTTGATTTTTAGGACTGTCAAAATTTTGACAGTCCTACCAATTGGAAGGACTGTCAAAATTTTGACAGTCCTAAAAATTCAACATATATTTTTAGGACTGTCAAACTTTTGACAGTCCTTCAATTGGAAGGACTGTCAAAAGTTTGACAGTCCTAAAAATATATGTTGAATTTTTAGGACTGTCAAAATTTTGACAGTCCTTCCAATTGGTAGGACTGTCAAAATTTTGACAGTCCTAAAATTTATTTTCTATTAATTTATTTTGTTAATTGGTGGGAGGGCCCATTTATTTTGTTAATTTTATGTTTTATTTAAGAAAATCTATTTTAACGAAATAAAATTAAAATAAATTAACAGTAAATTTACTGTATCGAAATTTCAAAATTAACAAAAAATTAAAATAAATTAACTCAGTTGTCGATATGTATCAAAATTTTAAAATATCCCAAATTTCTATCCTTAAAATTTGTTAAAGTATTCTGTTATTTAAAATAGTAAATTTATTATTGGTACATTAAATATTTTGTAAAAAAAAATTACCAAAAGTAAAATTAGGAGGTCGAAACATCATTTTTTTGCGATTCTAAAAATTTGAGAAGTCCGTCAAACGGTGAAACGGTTTATCCCGAAGTACTTTTCCATACGGTCATTTTGGCACAAACTGGACCTTGTTTCGATCTCCCAGTCAAAAGTTATGATACTTTAAAGTTTTATATTTTATATTTTTGCCTGTAATATGTACGTCTTACTTCGGATGAAAATTCTCTCTACACGAATTGTGTTACTCTCGTCGAAAACATACAAATCGACCTATTGTGTGACGAAAAACGATTTGAAAACAAATAGTTATGGCCATTCGAAGTCTGATCGATGGCAGACGTAATATTCGTACGGTGGATTTTTTTTTTTTTGTTCAATGATAACATATTTTATTTTGGATGTTAAACTAAATAAAAAAAATGAAAATCCAAAACTAAGTAAATAGAAATAAACTAAAAAAAAAATCCTGACAATTAAAATGAGGATTGTCAAAATTTTGACAGTCCTCATTGTTTGTGGGACTGTCAAAATCCTGACAGTCCTAGTTTTATATAAAATTTTCAGTGGGTTAAAATTAGGACTGCCAAAATTTTGACAGTCCACATAGCTTGTGGGACTGTCAAAATTATGACAGTCCTAACAATTTGTAGGGCTGCCAAACTTCCAAGTGGTAGGACTGTCAAAATTTTGACAGTCCTAATTATAACAGTCCCGAGTGAATTGCTGATGGCAAACTTGTAATTTTTGATATATATGTTGATATAAAAATTTGGGCTAGTCCCAAATAACTTTTAGGATGACAAATATGTAATTTTTGGTAAATTTTTAATGGACTAGCCCCAAGTAAAATGTGTAGTGTCCTTATAAATTCCCTTTCCCGAGTGCCCTAAATTCTAAAACCCGAGTGCCCCTAAAAAAATCTTTCTCCCGTGTTCTGTGTTCTACTATCAACTGGAGTTCTTCTCTTCTCCTATGGTGAAGCCCTGAAGCTTCTTCTCCCGTGTTGCCCTGAAGCTTCTTTCTCCCGTGGTGAGGCTCTGAGCAACTCTCTCGTTCTCTCTCTCTCTCTCTCTGTATATATATATATATATATATATATATATATATATATATATATATATATATATATTTTTCTTAAACTATGATATTTTTTATGCGGTTTTCTCTTGAACAATGGCTAGTGTGGAGACGGAAACTTTCTCTTGAACTTTTCTTGAACATAGAACTGTTAATAGACTTTGTTGGATGAACAAATGTGAACAATCCTGATTCCCCTTCATGAGTAGAGTAGATGAAGCAAACTCTGTAGAAAAAGTGCACTGACCCATTTGGTATGCATATGCTTTTACACAAGTCGAAGGAAGCAATTGGTGGGAAAATTCATGGACATGGTTTATTATGCATATGTTTTTACATGAGTCAAAGGAACGTGCCAAACTTAAATTACTTAATACTAGCCCATTTGGTAGGTATATGCATGATTGCTACAAGAGTAAGACCTTTAAGGCTACTAATGGGGTTTGGTAAGCTAAACTTTCTATTGGTTTATTCTGCATATTGGAGATTTTTAATTGACCTAAAGCTTCTTTCTTTTGGTTTATGACCCTAAAATTAAAGATCCCGGGGGAGATTTTTAATTGAACCTAAAATTTGGGGAGGATGTTGATTATATAAATTTGGGGGAGGGGGTTCATGCCGCATATTGGAGGGATGGAGTATCACTACAAGAAAAAAAATGCTTTTTACGGCGTGCAATGTGCGCCGTAAAGCACTTTCTACGGTGTGCATTCTAACGCCGTATTAGTCCATGCTGTAAAAAAGTCTTAGTTTTTACGGCGTATTAGCCCAGAGAATAATTCTAAACAGCCAATTGGCCAGATTTGTGAAGAAAACTGTACTGACAAATTGGCGACTACAAATTAGATCATGTACTATATAGAGAGGTAGAACCTCGCTATACATTAGATCAAACTCTCTCTCTTATATTCTTGTCTTTCGACATGTTGGCGACTACCACACATAACCTATGGATCCAAAATGATTGTTTGAATAAAAATGATGAGTAGTAGAGATGATCGAGTAGATATTACCTATGGTCATGTTCATTTGGGAATAAATCTCTTATATTCTTGTCTTTCGACATGTTGGCGACTACCACACATAACCTTAGGATCCAAATTGATTGTTTGAATAAAAATGATGAGCACTAGAGATAATCGAGTAGCTATTACCTATGGTTATGTTCATTTGGGAATAAATTCACCACCTTTGTTAAGTTTTAACCAATCTTCATAATCAGGAAGGCAATCAAATAAAACTTATCTGCAGGAGTACTAACCTTTATACTAGGGCCATTATCGCTTAGAGGTGAACTTGTGTCAGTTAAAACATTAATGACGTTTTCAGTGGAAAGATCCCCCAGAGAATTTGTAACTGTGTACCTGAAGGAAAAGAAGATATTCTCAATATATAGTTGCATGAGATTTTAAAATGTGGGTAAATACATAAACTCAAAATGCTTATAAATACGAATACTGTGTAAAATGTCTAGTGATTGTGTCTGTTCAGCCAATGGTGGTAGTCAAAATACTTTTTTGGGTGAACCTCGTTTAGGCATATGGAGCTATGTTCTTTGTTTGTAAATATAAATTAAAGTGATTAGCTTGGATTCTGTCATGAAACCTAAAAAATTCCAAACTAGCATACATTCTGCCACAAAATAAAGCAAAGTAAATATGTGCATGATATGACTTTAATTTGAATACAATTTGTCACCATATCATGTTGTAGCATGATACATATGCATCATGCTATATCACAAATTAAATTCATTAGCTTGGATTCTTAAACAAGCATGATACAGTCTACCACAATATAAAACAAGAGTAAAGAGTTTCAGAAGTTGGTGTATGTTTTGATACAGTTTGCCATTTTTGTTTTTAGGAATAAGATAATTGTATGATCTTTCCTTAATCATACTTATGGATAAACATGGTGATGATCATGAAGTTGACTTAAAATTTTATGTCCATTTTCATATGTATAGTTTACTTGCAAAATTACAAAGTCAGCAGTCAAGAATCATATACATTTTGCATGCCTACCCATCCTGGCATTAGCCATTCTGATAAAATTCTTGCTTGCTGTAAACCCCCTCGTCAAATGTAGGATTTATTTAAATTGAGGAACAACCATAACCGAAATCCCAAGTACCCAAATTAGGGTATCAGTCTACACCAAGCCTGCTATGCCACGACTCTTGTGTACCACCCCAAATCTAGTTCTATATGTTTTCGACGCATTAGGAATTACCATGTTCAATTGTTAAATTAATTAAATTATAGGCCAATTCCACCTCAAGCAGGACCTAACCCAGCCCACGTGCTCCCTTTCATGTGGACCAGCCCCCACTTCCATGAGTCCTGGCCGGCCCAAGCCTCAAGGCCAGCCCACAAACTTTCTACATATAAATATACATATTCAACCTCAAAACCCTAAGTAATTACTATTCATTCATCTTCCCCAAACCCTAGTTGATCAATCCCGACCGCCCCACATCCCTCCCGACCGGCCACGCCGACTCCGACTACACCAACACCCCCACCGCCAGTTGCCTGCACTTCAACCCCGACCGCCTGCGCATCAAATCCCGACCGCCCACGACCGCCTGCATTCAGTCCCGACCGCCCCACATTCAAATCCCGACCGCCTGCACATCCTTCCCGACCGCCCACACCCGCCTGCAAGTCCGATCCCGACCGCCCAACCGCGGCAGACCAACCCCGACCCCCCACGGCTGGACCTCCATCCAGGCGCTGCTTTCCCCGCCGACCGGACGGCCATAGCCGCTGCTGCGACCCCTGTCGTTCTGTTGTTGATGCTGCCGGAGTTGCCGCACGACGCCGAAGCCGCCGCACGGAAGGCTGACGTCGACTGGACAGCACCCTCGACTACGATTGGTAAACACCCCCTACTCCGTTGTATGATTTACAAATCGTAATAACCGCGCCGTCGTGTCGGATCACGACACGATTAAGTCACAGTAAACCATGGGTATTAGTGTGAATGCTTAAATAGATTTAATGGAGTCTATGGCTAATAATTATCTCAACCAAATGACCTGTGCAGAGAACTTGTGTTCCACCTGAAAGCGTAGTAATAGACTTAGTACAAAATGCATGGAGAATAATGAAGTATAATTTAACAAGACGTAGTGTAGTTTCGTGAAACCATAAATGAGTGAGTTATTGACGTGAGGTGCACAGTGACAGAGGACAGGGCACGCTTGCATCTTAGCTACGTGCACACGCGACCCTGTAGTCTATCCACCGTGAACTTGCGTCAATATCTAAAAGCAACGTCGTAGTCATGTATGTATTGTTTAGTGTCTGATGCTGGATTGCTATATTATATTGTGTTTAGGATCATTGGATCAGCCAGGAGACACTGCAGGATCCGGCTTTTGGCATTCGCAGCTCGAGGACTCAAGCAAGATACCTTGCCATATTTACTGTTTAAATTAATGCTGCATATGTTGTATGATAAATTGTGTTCTCTTTCATATGACTGTGTGCGTCCGATATTGATTCGGGTGCTATCGACGGATACGTCGATGATTTAGTATACTTGACCTAGTCACTAGCAGACTCACCCCATTGGAGGATACTCTGATATCTTCCGAGACCTGACACTCTTACACGTTTCACAGTGACATTCATATTGGGATGCGGGTCCGCGTATTCGACTAGCTATCGGTGCGTGTGACATGCATCACGGTTAGTACGTAATTCAGGTTTAGATTTCATGTTAGTAGAGACTGGCACATAGATACGTGGTATGCACGTCGAGCATTCGATTTGCGTATTTACATTGGGAGGGGAGGACCACTAGTAGGCGTATGGGATACACCCATTGGAATCCGTAGTATCCGGAGGAGCCACGGATCCAATGACTCCCTTTATTCAGATTCCCCGTTCTTCGGAGCGGTATGGACGTTATACTATTCAGATTTCCCGTTCTTCGGAACGGTATGGACGTTATACTATTCAGATTTCCCGTTCTTCGGAGCGGTATGGACGTATATATATCATTGCAGATTCCCCGTTCTTCGGAGCGGTATGGACGTTATGCCTACACCTACTCATACGTACCAAAGTTGTCCTCACATTGCATTCACTTAGATGGTTAGCACACCCTTTATTGCATTTACTTTATTCAGTATTTATATATGGCATGTTTCTATGTATCTTGTTACGTCCCCCTGAGGACCTAGTACCTTTCCAGATTTGGACGAGGCTTACTACCCCACAGTATACGGACCAGGACAGGAGACGAGGTTCGCTACAGCTGAGGAGTTAGAGGTGCAGCCGTCAGAGTTCCCGTGATCACTTGGTAGGCCTTCTGTCTAGGATTGGGTGCATCATTATCTAGTCAGCCGATGCCCTAGTCATCATCTTTATCTATCATTTCAGTATTTTATTTCGTCATAGTAGTGGGTTTGTTCCTACCAGACATTATTGGTTGTACTATGATATCTTGAGACTGGTGTTTATATTCCAGCAGTTTATTTAGTACTTCTTGCTGTTTATTTTGTGGATGAGATTAGTTTACCTGTTGTTGACTGATATTGGGACATGTTAGTTATTTAGGACAGCGTAGCACTCTTCGTTAGGATCCATTAAATTGGGATATCCTCGGAGACGTGACAGCTGGCTATTGTCACGTGGCATGGTTCCATGTATTTTGGGACTGGGGCGTGACATGGTTTTAGTGGTGGCCCATGCAAGTCGACTTATTCGCTTGTGGTATGGTAACGTGCCCAGCGAGCCTGCAGTAGGATAGAAATTACTCGGTCTCATCCACTCTGATTACGTTTTTGAGCTTCCTTCGTGTTACTTCCAAATATCTGCATCCTGTTTGTTTGATTCCGTCCTCTTTCTAATAAAGTCCTATCTTTTGCAGCAAGATGAATTTGCGCAGTGGACGAGGAGCACCCAGTACCACGGTGCCAGACAACACCATCCAAAGAGAGGAGGTACCCCAAGGGCAACCCCCGCTACAGACACCGCTGATACATTGGCACGAGACATCGCAGGGCGATCCTACACCACAGCCCGAGGGACAGACTTCCTAGACGATCCTCACGCAGCATTGTGAGGGCCAGACTTCAGGAGCTACACCGATGCCGCAGACTGAGAGGCCGACATCTGAGGAGACGCCTACCGCACAGCCAGAGGTTCCGCTACCACCACCTCCACCTTATCCACCCCAGATGCCACAGCTAGACGGACAGCCACAGATGCTACAGTTCCTTCAGACTATGATGCAAGCACAGTGGCACCAGACAGAGACGTTGAGGCAGAGCTTGATGGCAGTAATAGAGAGGACACATGTCCCAGCACCTGTACCAGCACCTCCATCAGCCCAGACAGGTGGCACTGTTAGATGGTTCCGACAGATGGGACCAGATACATTCTCAGCAATGAGACTGCAGAACAGATCTCCGATTGGATCGCCAATACGGAAATGCTACTGGAGGCGTCACCACTACACCCCGACCTTTGG
The DNA here is from genome assembly GCA_036927795.1 of Iris macrosiphon. Taxonomy (NCBI): domain Eukaryota; kingdom Viridiplantae; phylum Streptophyta; class Magnoliopsida; order Asparagales; family Iridaceae; genus Iris; species Iris macrosiphon. The sequence continues at coordinate 259,608 of JAYESA010000104.1, read as the reverse complement.
ATGACTGCAGTGAGGGCCCAACTAAAAGGCAACGTCCATCACTGGTGGGATTCCATTGAGCGCAGTATAGGCAAGAACCAGACCTGGGAACAGTTCTTAGAATACTTCAATGCGAAGTATTTTCCAGCCACAGTTAGGAATGCCCTATACTCCCAGTTTCTACATCTAGAACAAGGGAATATGACTGTGGACGTATATGACGCGGAGTTCAGCCGTCTTAGCAGATTTGGTGCCGTCCTGATACCCAATGATCTAGAGAAAGCTCAGAGATTCCATCACGGCCTCAATTTTGAGCTACAGAGGTACACCACCACACAGGCGAGGATTTCGTACGAGGAGGTTCTTGCAGAGGCGAGGATCCAGGAGGCCATTGCCAGAGGAGCTAGACGTCCAAACACGACCACGCCAGTCAGAACCCAGCCCGGAGCGGGAGGACCGATCCGTCGTCCCGGAGTGCAGACACAGCAGAGGATAGCACCATACCAGCAGAATGAGCTTCCGTCTTGCAACTACTGCGGTAAGAGAGGACATTACCAGAAGGACTGCCGGAAGAGATTAGGAATATGCATGATTTGTGGAGCGAGTCAGCACTATGCCCGAGACTGCCCACAACGCAGAGACATAGCACCCCAGACAGGACAGAGGCCAGCAGCACCAGTTCCGAGGATACTGTAGCGCCCTGCTCCGCATAGGCGCTATGTACAAGTGAGATCGCCTTGCTTGCTCGAACGGAAGTCTTCTCGGAGAGTTCCCGACCGATTGATCAAAGTGAGTGGGCAGAACTGCATTCTCTGATTCTTGCACGACTTAATAATGAATCTGAGTTTTTGAATGCTTGTTTGTTTAAGAAGAATGTTTTCATAAAGAGAATGATGGAACCGACTCAGTATGCTAATAAGAGAACTCACATAGCTTGTCATTGAAACGACTCTGCTGCCTAACTAGAGAATATATATGCTTGTCAGAAATGAGATAGAACCATTGCTATGCTAATAAGATATAAGAATGTTGCATGCTTAGAAACACCGACACAGCTATCGAACGAACCTTTGCTATGCTAAGAAAGATAAGTAAATGAATTGCTCGAATATGTCCCTTGAATATGCTGAGAAAGAGATAGTTATTGCATATGTTAGAAATGAAACCAATCGTGCTTGCCTTTATGTGTTTTGCTTGTCTGTTTTGTATATCGAACTGCTAAAGTCTTTGAATCGTATATGCATAGACTAATAGTGCGCCCTGATGTTCCGTTCCTTCGGGTTCCAGGGGGGTGTGCTATTAGATATGTGCAAAGATGTGTGTGCTTGAATGAATGAAAGAGAATAGTTTAATAGTCCGCCCTGATGTTCCGTTCCTTCGGGTTCCAGGGGGGTGTGGCTATTAGATTGTTAAATGTTTGTGAATGTGAATGTTGCTTGTCATGCATTGGTCTCGGACAACTTGTGCACAAGGTAATAGTCTCTCGATCGATTCCTGGGGCACTGGAAATCGGTCGGTCCGGAGGAGATTGTGAGAGCACCCTGATGTTCCGTTCCGAAAGGATCTAGGGGGGTGTTGTTGTCCATCAATGGGGCAACTCATGGACCGTCATATAGATAGGGCGCATGCTAGGTTTACCTTCTTGCATACCTATCGATTGATGACACCAAGTGTTTGATACATAAGTTATGAATATGCAAATTATGACTAACTTGTGTGTCTGCTGCAGGGATAACCGTTCGGCCATGGGGTAAGAATATGAGTTTATGCATAAGCCTGCTTGCTCATTAAGATGTGCATCATAGAGTTTATCTGATAGTGTTGCATGCATTTGCATCGGTCGGACAATGGCTATTGGTGAAGAGCTGAACCTTGGTTACGGCTGCTATAACGGCAGTGATGTTGCAACCATGAGTCACAGCTGCTAATAACATCAGATAAAAGAGTCATTGGTTAGCTGGATTATCGCTACCAATCCTGAGTTTCTCGGGGACCGACCTCTGATTTATAGTTAAACTTGTGTGTTTGATATGTTTTCCTTGATTCGTTATGATCAGTCTGCTAGATAAACTTCGCCCCAAAGAGTTAGATTGTGATGCACAATGCATGCTGCGCACGTCCCGATGAGAACGATTGTCCTGCGGGAGAGCTGCAACGTGGTGATTCACGTTCAGCGGGGACAATTGAGCTTGCGGGAGATTGGGGCGTTGCTTGGATGCTTGAGTATCGATTATGCAAAACCGTTTCAAAGTTATGTTTCAAAAGATGTAATCTGACTATAGTCCTGAGCTGCATGAAATGAACCTAAGTAAAACTAGCAAGATCACTAGTAATGCAATGTTTTGCCACAAGCCTACTTAGTGTGGGTTTCAGGGGGTGTAGCTTCTGTTCAGTTGTTTTATCTCACCAGTACTTGTATAAAGTGCTGACCCACCAACAGTTTGCTTGTTCTCAGTGCCTGTTCGTCCGAGGAAGCGATAGCCGTGCCTCATCCCAAGGAACCGGAAATCTGGAGTCGATGCCTTGAGCCGCATCGAGTTGTGCCTGCTTTGGAGCTGCTTTTGTATAGAGGGACATAATGTATGGAACGGTGTCATTGTAATCGAGAGAAGAGTGCTTGAGCGAATTGTAACCTCGGCCATGCGCCGCTTGTAACAATTGTGAATATCAATAAAAGAGCTTGTTTCATGTGCCATTGTGTTCTTTACTTTTCTGCAATATATGTGTGCCGCTGCTTCAGTATTTAATAGCTTACTTGCCCTTGTTCAAAGCTTTGGCCTTGTGCAAGCGCACTTTAGGCTTGTACGGCATCACCCCCGTGCGAGGACGGTCGGTTCCGTAGGGACCAAAGTGAGGACGAACGGCCCTGCGGGACCGGGGCGTGACATAATGGTATCAGAGCGACTCGATTCTTTGCCCATTCCGTTGCCTCCGACTCTGAGTTATGATTGTGCTGCAATGAACGTTCCATACAATAAGTTCATAGATATTCTCAAAGATGGCTACAAAAGTTTTCTGGATTTGTTTTCATTGCTTGAGAAGTGATTTGTGATTTGTGTTGGCTAGAGTTATATTGAGTTATGACTGCTAGAGTTTTGATTTGGGATGGTGAGGGATGAGGACTATCGCTGCTTTGTGTTTTCGTGAGTTTCTCCTTGAGTTTCGAGGACGAAACTCTTTATTGGTGGGTAAGTATGTAGCGCCATGCTCCGCATAGGCGCTATGTACAAGTGAGATCGCCTTGCTTGCTCGAACGGAAGTCTTCTCGGAGAGTTCCCGACCGATTGATCAAAGTGAGTGGACAGAACTGCATTCTCTGATTCTTGCACGACTTAATAATGAATCTGAGTTTTTGAATGCTTGTTTGTTTAAGAAGAATGTTTTCATAAAGAGAATGATGGAACCGACTCAGTATGCTAATAAGAGAACTCACATAGCTTGTCATTGAAACGACTCTGCTGCCTAACTAGAGAATATATATGCTTGTCAGAAATGAGATAGAACCATTGCTATACTAATAAGATATAAGAATGTTGCATGCTTAGAAACACCGACACAGCTATCGAACGAACCTTTGCTATGCTAAGAAAGATAAGTAAATGAATTGCTCGAATATGTCCCTTGAATATGCTGAGAAAGAGATAGTTATTGCATATGTTAGAAATGAAACCAATCGTGCTTGCCTTTATGTGTTTTGCTTGTCTGTTTTGCTATATCGAACTGCTAAAGTCTTTGAATCGTATATGCATAGACTAATAGTGCGTCCTGATGTTCCGTTCCTTCGGGTTCCAGGGGGGTGTGCTATTAGATATGTGAAAAGATGTGTGTGCTTGAATGAATGAAAGAGAATAGTTTAATAGTCCGCCCTGATGTTCCGTTCCTTCGGGTTCCAGGGGGGTGTGGCTATTAGATTGTTAAATGTTTGTGAATGTGAATGTTGCTTGTCATGCATTGGTCTCGGACAACTTGTGCACAAGGTAATAGTCTCTCGATCGATTCCTGGGGCACTGGGAATCGGTCGGTCCGGAGGAGATTGTGAGAGCACCCTGATGTTCCGTTCCGAAAGGATCTAGGGGGGTGTTGTTGTCCATCAATAGGGCAACTCATGGACCGTCATATAGATAGGGCGCATGCTAGGTTTACCTTCTTGCATACCTATCGATTGATGACACCAAGTGTTTGATACATAAGTTATGAATATGCAAATTATGACTAACTTGTGTGTCTGCTGCAGGGATAACCGTTCGGCCATGGGGTAAGAATATGAGTTTATGCATAAGCCTGCTTGCTCATTAAGATGTGCATCATAGAGTTTATCTGATAGTGTTGCATGCATTTGCATCGGTCGGACAATGGCTATTGGTGAAGAGCTGAACCTTGGTTACGGCTGCTATAACGGCAGTGATGTTGCAACCATGAGTCACAGCTGCTAATAGCATCAGATAAAAGAGTCATTGGTTAGCTGGATTACCGCTACCAATCCTGAGTTTCTCGGGGACCGACCTCTGATTTATAGTTAAACTTGTGTGTTTGATATGTTTTCCTTGATTCGTTATGATCAGTCTGCTAGATAAACTTCGCCCCAAAGAGTTAGATTGTGATGCACAATGCATGCTGCGCACGTCCCGATGAGAACGATTGTGCTGCGGGAGAGCTGCAACGTGGTGATTCACGTTCAGCGGGGACAATTGAGCTTGCGGGAGATTGGGGCGTTGCTTGGATGCTTGAGTATCGATTATGCAAAACCGTTTCAAAGTTATGTTTCAAAAGATGTAATCTGACTATAGTCCTGAGCTGCATGAAATGAACCTAAGTAAAACTAGCAAGATCACTAGTAATGCAATGTTTTGCCACAAGCCTACTTAGTGTGGGTTTCAGGGGGTGTAGCTTCTGTTCAGTTGTTTTATCTCACCAGTACTTGTATAAAGTGCTGACCCACCAACAGTTTGCTTGTTCTCAGGTGCCTGTTCGTCCGAGGAAGCGATAGTCGTGCCTCATCCCAAGGAACCGGAAATCTGGAGTCGATGCCTTGAGCCGCATCGAGTTGTGCCTGCTTTGGAGCTGCTTTTGTATAGAGGGACATAATGTATGGAACGGTGTCATTGTAATCGAGAGAAGAGTGCTTGAGCGAATTGTAACCTCGGCCATGCGCCGCTTGTATCAATTGTGAATATCAATAAAAGAGCTTGTTTCATGTGCCATTGTGTTCTTTACTTTTCTGCAATATATGTGTGCCGCTGCTTCAGTATTTAATAGCTTACTTGCCCTTGTTCAAAGCTTTGGCCTTGTGCAAGCGCACTTTAGGCTTGCACGGCATCACGCCCGTGCGAGGACGGTCGGTTCCGTAGGGACCAAAGCGAGGACGAACGGCCCTGCGGGACTGGAGAATCACTTGGAAATTTCAGGGTTAACTTGGGTTAACTTGACATTGGAGAATCACTTTTTCATTCCCTTCTGTATAGTCTTCTCAATTCAGTTGTTCATGATATGTGGTATATACTGTATGCTGTTTATTCAGTCTTATTTCTAGGATTGTCTCACACAGAATGAGATGTAAGGTCCGAAAATTTTACTATACAAAAGTTAGTTTCAGTATTTGTTTGTTTGTTCTTCTTGTAGCAATTGCATCTGAATGTTACTCAAAACATAGTGTCAGAGAGCTAGTTCAATAGTATCAAATGATGATTTTTCGTACTTGTCCTCATGATCTAATTTATCTTAATCTTACTTGTTTATTAGGTTCACAGTTGAGAAAGGGGTAAAGGTCTTTGCTATTATGTCAAGACGTTCAAGTGAGTGGCTTAAAAATCCACACAGAAATAATGTCGAATATATCGAAGGTGTTCGATATTTCATGAACTTTGTGAAGAACCACTCACCACCTGGGATCGGCACATGCCCATGCCCTTGTATGAAGTGCAAAAATTCTAAAAGATTTCTTTTTGAAACAGTTGAGAAACACTTGGTCATGTTTAATATGGAACCAACGTATGATGAGTGGTGCTTTCACGGAGAGAGGAATGGCATGAACGTAGTGGTAGATCCTACACCACATGTTATTGAAGAGGATCAAATCTAAGATAAAATCCAAGAAGAACATGGCGGGGATGCAGGGGGTGGGCTCAAAAACTTTGTCGATGATGCTTATGGAGTACATGATATGGCACAAGCTAGTTGTGAGGGGAATCATGGCGAGACGTGTAGTTTCTGGTAATCCATTTGTCCACAGCCTTAACCATGGTAATAAGTACCATGAATACAAGAGAAAAGCAAACGAGAAACTATATCCTTCATGTTAAGATGGGCTTACAACTTTATGTGCAATTATAGAGCTTCATAACTTGAAGAAGGAGTTCAATTGGTCAGGAAATAGCGTGACTGAGTTGTTGAAGTGATTGAGACGGCGGCTTCTAAAGGAAAATACACTACCTGACAAGTACCCCATAATGAAACAAATGCTAAAAGATTTGGTAATGAAGGCCAAGTGTATCCATGCATGTGAGAATGAACGCATGTTGTATTGGAAAGAAAATGCGGATGAGGTAGAATGCCCTTGTTGTCAGACTCCCAGGTTTAAAGTTAAGAAGACAAAGTCCGAAAAAGTAGGAATAGTCACAAAACAACCAAGAAAAGTTTTGAGACACTTTCCTCTAATTCCAAGATTAACTAGATTGTACACTATACCATGGATAGCACGCCAAATGCAGTGGCACAGGGAAGCAAAATCTTCTTGGCAATCTATGCGTCATCCTATTAAAAGAGCAACCTAACTTGGCACCACTTTTAAAATGTATTGAACCCAAATAGATTTACTATTTTGAAGATAATGGTATTGATGATTGTGTCATTCTGAAAACAATGGCTTGTAATGTCCCTTTTGTTTTGGAATTTGAAGCTTTAAGATTATTGTGACAGCCAACTAGTGATGGTCATTTGCTTGTGTGAATTTGAAGCATATATACAGGTTGTTTGTTGGTTATAAATTATTAGTAGTTAACAATCTTAAAGTCGATATCAAACCATTGTTGATTGCTTGTTGCTATCGTGAAACTGGTTTATTTGTCAGAGTTTGTGAAACATAGAGAGATCATTAGACCATTTATCAAAAATCCTTTGATTTCATTTAATATTTTGAACCTTATTTTCTTCTCAGATGAGACTAACTTATCAGTTGCATATAAACTAAGCTACTCTTTCCTGCATATAAACTAAGCCACTCTTTCCTGCATATAAACTGAGATTTGGAATTGTGTATAAACTGTGATATCAGTTGGCATATAAACTGAGTTGCAAATAAACTGAGTTACTCTTTCCTGCTGAAATTCATTTCTCTCTTCTATTACCGGCGTATCTCTCTTCTGCTCATCCTCTTGACAAAGGAAGGTATATGAATCTCTCCTCTTCAATATAGATTTACAGTTTACTTGATTACTATGTTTGAATTTGAGGTTATGAAGAGATTTTTCTGCCAGTTTTAGAATGATAAGCTCATACGTTCATGAAACCTTTGCTCTCTCAGGTGCCATAGCTCAGTCGGATTTGTGATCGGGTTGCACAAACTTGTGAAATATTCGAATTTGAATCGTGTCTGAATCAATCTGTGCCAGTGTTCTTAGCAGGTGATATTCTATACTGATACATTGGACATGTTGGCAAATGTATCCGAATTGTAATACAACTTATGGATTCATACTTGTATTGTAGTGTTCCAAGGACGAGGAGTACTATATAAGTTCCATTCCCACAAATCAGGTAAGTTCTCTATATTCTAATAAAGCTTGGTGGTAATCCACATCATCTTTATTTGTTACTCATTAGGAGTTATGCTTATGACTTATGAGTGAAACTTCTCGAGGATGATTCAGACTCTTGTTTTTCATTGTATGTTTGAAAAGATGCCCTTATGATATGACTAATAGAATACCACTTCATGTTCTCTCAGCATCAGGAGGCGGGACTCTCAGTAAAGAGTAATAGCGATTTTGAATCAAACAGGTAACAGTTGCTATACAAGTAAAATACTTCTTTTCGTGTTTATATCAGATCCCAACAATCATTTTGAATCAAACAGGTAACATAATGCCATAATCAATACCTACATGGTGGTACCAGAAGTCCCAATTAAGTAAATGAAACAAGCAATATCAGATCCCAATAATCATTTTAAGTCACATATTTCCATCAAACTAAATGCCTACCAAAATCTTTTAACATTTTAGAAAATGGGCCTAGATTTCTAGTGTCTTCCCGATTCTCAGTCATCTCTGCATTTAGTGATGCAGTAGTAAGTTTGAACTTCATATATATGTAGGTATAAGAAATCCTATTTTTAGTGTCTTCCTGATTCAGTCATCCTGTTTGCTTAATCTCTTATCATATCCAGCATACCTGTGAGTTATAAGAAATCCTATATATCAACATAGAACATTTTTTTTGTCATCATTCCATATACTAATTAAATTGAAATTGATCTCTCTGAATTATCATTATACTTGATGTTTTGTGCAGTTGTATTACGGAATGTCATCCAATCCTATTGCTAGTGCATCTGTAGGTACAAAACACACACAAGAGTTGGATGCTACACCCCCACCAAATGGCAAAAAATACTCAATTATTGTTGATTTAGATGGTGCTAAGGGTAGAGATGCATCCAAATGGACTTCTCGGAGTGGTGCCCTAATTCGTGCTCAAATCCCAATTGGGTATGAAGAGTGGAGGCAAGTCGATGACTTCTACAAGGATAATCTATGGAATGAGCTCATGGTATTTTTCAAATTCAACTTGTTTATATACATTTGAACTTGTTTTTATGTTTTTGACTCTGATTATTTATTTGTATTTTGTTGTGTTGTGACAGAAAGAGTTTGAGATGAAGGTGGACCCCAAGATTGCTCGACCTATACTGGAGAAGAAATTTTTGCAGTGTAATAGAACAGTAAAGTCCACCATGCGTGCAAAATATCTTAAAATTAATGAACAACCTATACCAAAACGTGTTGCCCTTGATAACCGTCCCGATGATATTGATAAAATTTGGTGGGAGAACTTTGTAGACATTGAGTATAGTGATAAAAAGGAGCAATACAAGAATAATGCTGAAAATAAGGTAAAAATCCTATCACTCACTTTGGGATGAAAATCTTATAGTAGAGTGTACGAAGAAATGGTGCGTAGCTTGTTTTTCACAAATAATAATTAAGTATTGAGTTCATTGTATGTCATTAATCATGATTGTGCATGTATGCAAAGGAAAATCCAGAAGTAAAGCTTCCGCGGGTAGAGGCTTGGAAAAGGGCACACACGAAAAGAAAAACTGGGGAGATGCTTCCATGTGCAGCGGAAAAAACGTAAGTATTATTTTTCCAATAAATTTCAGAAATTCTATAGAACTGTTCTTGTTTATCCAGACTTGAGCAATATACAAAATAAGTCTCATACTATTTTCTGTCTTCAGTTTATACTTTTCATAAAAATGTTATGTTGTCTGAAAGGGCCTCTTTTGTTTTTTCCCCTTTAATTTATACTTTTCGTTCCAACTGATTCTTGTAATTGCCATTATTATCATTTGCATTGACATTACTTCTACATTGAAATTTCTACTTTATTCATCTCAAACCCAAATGTCAGTATTTAGTCTTCAGAGATTTACTTCTCTTCTACAAATCTACACTGGCTAGACGTATTAGTCAAATCCTGAATTGATTTAGATAAGGTTGAGACCGGTCTGATACTGTTATTTGAATTAACTGATACTGTTATTTGAATTAACTGATAAAATTTAGTAGTAAAACATTTTTTCACTACAAATTTATGCTTGACAAGAGGAGTCCTTCTAAGTCTGGAGTTTGTTTAGGTGTGGTTAGCTAATGCTTGGCAGGTGGAGTAATCCACTTTTAGATAAAACAGGGTATTTTCTTCCTTTTTTACATAATATTTCACTTTTAGATAAACCTTGTGAACTATTTGGTTCATAATCACGGAAACTGGAACCACTTCATTATGCTTCCTCTTTCACACATGGTTTAGTAGTAAAACATTTTTCAACTACGGATTTATGCTTGACATGAGTCCTTCTCGGTGGAGTTTGTTTTGAATCTTAACACAAGAAAATAAGTTGTAAGAGCTAAAAGTTTTCAACTATACGCTCCTCTTCTGGATTCAACTTCACAACTAACAAATCCAATCTCGCTCCTTCAAGAGATGTAAACACATCAAAAAAAAAAAAAAATCAAATTGACATATTTATTAGAATAACTCGTGTACATGGAATCCTAAGAAACAAAGTCGTGTGTATAATATAAGTTAATTATAACAGTGTATAATATAAGTTAATTATAACAACAAGATATCAGAAGAGAACTCAAGCAGTGTCAACTGGGATGTCAGGGTTGGATCCCCATTCTGTCCAAGATCCATCGTACACATTAGTAAACAAGAAACACATAATTTTGGCCCTTGATGATAAGAAGAAGTGTTGAATTATTGCATAGTTGTTGTTCCCCCCTGATGATAAGAATAACTATGAAGAACTAACTTAGATAACTATGAAGAACTAACTTAGATGTAATTAGGTTATAGGCTCGTCCATGAATTCCCTGTGGGTCATCTCTCTTTACCTCTCAGAATTCTTTAGGAAAACTGACCAATTACTTCTCTCTTTTTACTCACTACTCTGGTGGTACTTTCTTGATCTCATGTGTTGGTTTGCTATTACCTGGCAGGTGGAGTAATCTACTTTTAGATAAAACAAGGTATTGTATTCCACCACTATATACAAGGTTTGTTATTGCCTGGCGACCTGTTAAGCAAAATTTCCGTGCAATTGTTGTGAAAAGGCAGCCTCTTAATCTGGTACTATGTTAAAAATTAAAATACTCTAATGACTACAATGATTTATGGTCAATATAGAGCATTCTACCATTACCTTGACTAATGTCAAACCTAGAATGCATGTGGAATTCATCTCCCCTTACAGTATCAATTGTAGTTGCTTTTTGAATTTTGCTTGTATTATATTAATTTGGACTGAGCATTACTTTGTTATCATGGAAATGTAGGCTGTAATTGAAGTTGCGGAAGAAAGGCAAAAATTACAAGCAAGTCTTAATGGTAGCGAAGGTATCGTAAGCTTAGAAGAATTTGAAAGTGATCATATTGCTGAGGTTTATGGATCTGAGAAAAAGAAGAGCTATTGTCGTGCAATCAGCTCTACCTCCTCCGTAAAGCAAGTGAAAATGACACAAGCTGGGAAAGCAATAGCGAGTCAAAGAGACATCCAAGACATTCGTTTGTGGAGAATGGAAATATAAAACCAAGTAACTTAAGCTGTGAACAAGTTTAATTCAATGACTTCTGCCTTTATGAATATGCAACAGAATATGAATATGCAACAAAATCAATCGGAGGTAATGTGACACCAAGGACTGAAGTTGCCTCCAACACACAGAAGAGTCCAGTTGGTCCAGGTATCCATGATGACAATGTTGCTAGCCCTGACGTCCTGACCAACAATGTTGGATCGTCTTCCAAAGGAAAGAAATATATTATGTTGCTTTCACGGAATTTGAAGGAGGAGATGGCGAAGGGATATCTCGCAACACACACCATTTGTCATCAAAGGAAAGTGTTACAAGACCTAGAAAACGTCGTTTGGGTGACATAGGTAATAGATCCTGGAACACCGATTTTTGATGGTCCACAAAATGGAAATTACAAACTTTGTGATATAGCCGATGGAGGTTTTGTGATTTCGCCAAAGTATCGCTTGCGAAATATGTATGTTTTTTTTTTTTTTAAACTTTTGACATAGTTGTTTCACTCTATTGAACTTTATGTTATGTAGATTTGCTTAATGTTCAAGTACTATCGTCAAGTTATATATTGAACTTAAATTTTCTTTGATAAATATAGTGGTTAATTGAAATGATTTACTTATTTGATGGTGTATAATATGATTGGTAATCTGGAATTTGAATTACAGTGTTTTGGCAATATAAACAAATTCTTATTGTAACAATTTTGTACAGAAAATTTATTTTTCCAGAGGGTTTTCACCGTTAGGCTTTTCTATTGTTAGGACAGTAAACTGTTAGAAAAGCGAATTTGTCAACACTTTTCTACTGTTAGGAAAGTGAATTTGCTAATGGTTATTTACCGCTAGTAAAGTGAATTTACCAACATTTTTTTACTGTTAGGAAAGTGACTTTACCAACAATTATTTATCGTTAGGAAAATAAATTTCCCAACACTTTTATACCGTTTGTAAATATAATTCCCTAATGGTTTTTTACCGTTAGGAAATATAATTTTCTAACGATTTTTTACCATTAGCGGATGAATCCAACAGCCTTTCGATCAAGTCGTTTTCAGTCATCAGCACCATTGTCCGTCGGTTTTGCGTTGTCGCCTTCCAACGGACCATGCAAGTCCTTGCACCAGAGTAGATCCTTCATCCTTGGCTTCCAAATGGTTCAATTTCTCTCTGTGAGGGTGATCATACGAGTGTTCATCGTAGACATAGTTGCACCTTCCCTCACGTGTTGGGCGCGTTGTGGAAGCGTTTGCCAACCCACTTGAGATGACCAACCAATCTATGAACACCAAGCACAGATGAAGACAAGTATATGGCGGTGACTACGTCACATGGACAAATTCCAACTTTTATAATTCAGATAAAATTACAAGATTACAAAAACTAATGTTGAAACCCTTTTCCTAATAGGTTCAACCCCCTCACCACACTCAAGAAGAAAAGCAGAAGATTACAATTGAAATCACTCACTAACCCGTAGCAATCTTCCTAACCGAAGTTGACGACTCCTCGATTAAATCTCATTCTTCCTTCTGTCTTGGATGACGAAGTCCTAAAAGCAAAGCACGGACTTTCTCGTAGATTTTCTGTGGACGAGCACCCCGAATCTCTAACTTAACAATAAGATTCAGCCGTCCACTAGCATCCAACGGTCCAAAATATAACACAAAAATTTCAAAATTCGAGCAGCCGCCGCCATCATCGAACTCGGACCGAGTTCAGTTCGATCCTGATAGAATGGTTCTGAAAAATACACACTGAATTCGGACCGAACTCTACCTCCTTCAGCAGACTTGATTCCCAACAGCTTATGCATGACCTTCTCCTCTGATTTAATTTCCCGAGTAATGGATCATCTGCTCCTAGACTACGAACATCTTTAAGCATATAACATCTATCATTGACACCAACGCGCTGCTTGCTATTTAAATGTGAAGTTCCTTGACCATTCGTATGACACCGACTCTCTCCATACTCCGGAAAAACTAAAGTTGGAACATGCTAGTCCCGCTCCGAAAACCACGATGGCTTATCAAAGTTGAAGGAGTATTCCTTTTTGAAAAAATATATAATGGTTGAAATTTGAGGAACTTCTCCACAATTAACAAGATTTTAATAATCCGACTCTAAATAAGAAATGTTTGAGGGACTAGCATAAAAAAGAAACATAATAATTAGCATATAATAACCCAAAGCTCTAACATTTTTTTTAATTTTCTAAAAAAATATACCAAAATAATAATAATAACGGAAAATTTCGTTCAGAGCAACGAAAATATTAAAAACTCCACTCAAAGCATACAATTTTGAAAATTTGCAAAAAAAAACATAAAATGCCATTTCTAAGGACGTTTTACGCTTTTCCGTCCGTCGTAAAAAACCTCCGTTAAAACAAAAAAAGAAAAAAAAAACAAAAACAAATAGAAAACGTCCCAAAGGACGTTTTTCTTTGTTTTTATTATTTTATTCTCTCCTCTCTCTCTCTCTCTCTCTCTCTCACTCACTCACCCGTCCACTCTCTCTCTCTCTTCTCTCTCTCTCTCACTCACTCACCCGTCCACTCTCTCTCTCTTCTCTCTCTCACTCACTCTCTCTCTCTTTTCTCTCACTCACTCTATTCTCTCTCACTCTCACTCTCTCTCCTCTTCTGTTCCCGCTCGTCCCTCTCCTGTTCTCCTCTCTCCTCTCCTCTCCTCTCCTCTCCTCTTCTCTCCTCTCATGTTCTTCTCTCCTCTCACTACCAGAAAAAGTCAAATTAGCGACGTCAAAAAACGTCGCTAAATGACAAAAAAATGTCGCTAATCATGTTTAGCGACGTAATTAGCGACATTTTACAGAAGTCGAAAATCAACACGTCGCTGAAAGGAAAAACGTCGCTAAACGTCGCTATACCGACGTTTTTTAGCGACTTAATTGTGTCGCTAAATTAGCGACGTTTAGCGACGCAGCGTCACTAATTAGCGACGTATACAAATGTCGCTAAACGTCGCTAATTAGCGACGTATATAGCGACGTGACAGCGACGTCTTTAATAACCTGGCAGTACTACCATGTCAGCAATTTGCGACGTACAGCGACGTATTTAGCGACGTATTTAGCGACGTTTATTAACGTCGCTAATTAGCGACGTATTTAGCGACGTGTATAAACGTCGCTAAACGTCGCTAAGCGTCGCTAAATACGTCGCTAAATTTAAAAAAAATAAAAAAAAAATAATGAAAACTTACGAGTGACTTGTAACCTATAAAATGGAAGTATCACCTAGGTTGCTCTCTTAGGCAGGACGACTGCTCCTTCCAAGTTTAATATTCGTGCAACCTATAAAATGATAATGAAAACTTAGGACTGACTTGTAAGAAATTTAACAAAAGATTACAAGGCTTCACATAGGCATTGGATCTAAAATGAGTTAGGTGTATGTGTATGTTACATGTTTGTTTTCATTTATCACTTTTGATTTCACTTTGACTTTTAATGTAACAAACAACAATATTATGCAAAAAAAAGCTATTAGACTTCAATCAAATTGAATCAAGCAAGCATACCTCCCTCAAAATCTTCTTGTCTCCTCTTCCGCTAAGTTCACCAATTCTTGATGTAGAACAGCAACAAGTCTGCAGATCTAGCCCTAATGTGTTACAGCCTAACTTCAATATCTAACTCATGCTTCCAAACTAACAGCCTAAGGAAGGAAGCATAGACCCAAGTTATTCATTCTGTGATGGTGCCGAGCCATAAGATTAGGATATAGAAAGTATAAAACAATGTCCATTTTCTAATGTAGGTATTATTAATAAATTATCTTTATGCTTGGATGCCGTAAGTAAATGCCATAAGTAAATGAAGAAAAGCCAACTTGATTTCATAGTACAATGGAAACCTTAAAAAGTAGAATAAAAATTTAATTGGAATAGAGATTGTGAGAAATTTAGTTCCTATGCAAGAAGTAACATGATTTAGGAATTCCTACGCAAGAAGTAAAATGTTCCATTTTTCTATCAGTTTGAATTCCTAGGGGCCAATATTTTTCGGAACTCAGATTAATAAGATGTCCTAATAAAAAAAGGTTTGAAATCAAAACTATATTGATACTGGAGAATGGAATTGTAAGGCATTGAAGACATTACAGAAAATAAACAATGTTACCATATATAAAAGAAACTGATATTGTATCTTCCATGATTCTTAGAACTTCAGACATTTTATGTAACACTATACATCTAGTAAGTATGGACACTCCAAAAGTAGGTGTTGCCTTTATGCCATTGTGTCGAATACATATTGGAAACATACATAAACACTCCAAAATATGCATAATATCGTACCTCCACCATATCGTGTCGATTTATTTGTGTCTGAGCAACATTAATAAGAAAATTCTCTTGTGACTTAACCCAATTCTTAGAATTTGTTGCCAGCAAACTAGAGTAACAAAGATTCTATTAAACCTGAAGACTTGATGATTAAACTATGAAAATAAAGAAATGGATAAGTAACAAAGATTCTATTCAACCTGAAGAGTTGTTCTTTCCAATACCTCAAGCACTCTAGTAGAGAATCTATGGTGCTTTTTATGTTGCTGGGTGCTCTGGACATGGTTAGTGACTGGATTTGCAAGGAACTTAAGCTCCATCCAGTACGATGCCCTCACGATCTCTGCACCTTTGAAAGCGTAGTGGAGGCTCGGATTCCTGCCATCGAACAGATTCGAAGACAACCCATTGTTGTAGAAGCCGTTGACGAGATTTGAGAAATAAGCAAATATATGAACTGACAGATTGCAAATGGGTTAAGTTATGGATTACAAAAAAATCAGTAAATGAACTGACAAATTCCATGACTGGCTTTTAGCATAATATTACTGCTCCATGTTGGTATCAACTTTCCTAGTGAATTCTATCAGCAAGAAACGACATTTCCATAAATTTTACAACATGGAAGTCCAAAATATTAGATCCAAAGCATAATTAGAGCAAACTCAGCCTAAAAAATTATGTCCACACCAAATGAGCACATCATGACTTAAATAATTAAGTGATTCAATTTATGATGCCAATTCTAATAAAATATAAAGTTAATAGATTCTCAAAGAAATAGAGAACCCCCAAATGAGATTATGAGCAGTATAAATTGAATAGATCATAACTCTAACACATGGGGAGAAAATTATCTCGAGAGTTCGAAACCCTCCCCAAAAAAGTTTCAAGTTTTCACTGCATAGCTCAAAATTTCAAACCGTCCCTCTGCTTCCGCTTCACCACTTCGGAGCCTAGCATCCCTTCCTTACCTGGCTCTGCACCGCCACCATGTGCACCGACAACACAATATAAAGAAACCCTAAATTTTCTAAAAATAAATAAATAAATAAAATATAGATCTGACTGGCAAAGTTTGTAGAGAGAGAGAGACAGAGACAGATAATTTGCCGATCTTGGCAAGGCGGTAGATGAGGACTCCTCCACGAGCAAACTCAGCCCAAAAAATTATGTCCACACCAAATGAGGAGAGAGAGAGAGAGAGAGAGAGAGAGAGAGAGAGAGAGTTAGGGTTTACCTAGAGGAAGAGGAGGAGGAGGAGGAGGAGGAGGATGCTGCCGGAGGGGGGAGGACGCGGCGGAGGGGAGCGCCGGGAGGGAGGAGGGGGCGCTGGAGGGGGAGGACGCGGCCAAGGGGGGTCGTCGGAGGGAGGAAGGAGGAGCCGGAGCGGGAGAGATCGAGAGCGCGCGCGCGGGTTTGAAATTTGGGAGAGGGAGAGGGAGAGATCGAAGGAAATGGGGGGAATCAGCCCTAAGTAAAAAATTTAGCGACGTTTTAGCGACGCCAATAATGACGTCGCTAATTTAGAATTTAGCGACGTTTTTAGCGACGCCAATAATGACGTCGCTAATTTAGCGACGTCTTAAACGTCGCTAATGACGTCGCTAAATGTCCAAAAATATATACGTCGCTAAAAACGTCGCTAAACGTCGCTAAATAAAACATATTAGCGACGTTTAGCGACCTAAATTGAACTTATAGCGACTAATCTTTTCAAAACTGAATAAAAGTCGCTAAACGTCGCTAAATGTCGCCAATTAGTGACGTCTAGCGACGTTTTTACATGTAGTCGCTAAATTAGCGACATTTTTACATCGAGTCGCTAAAAACGTCGCTAATCCCGCTTATTCTAGTAGTGTCTCCTGTTCTTCTCTCTCCTCTCCTCTCCTCTCCTCTCTCTCTCTCTCTAATTCTCTTCTCCTCTCCTGTCATCTTCTCTCTCTAATCCGTGACCACTTTCTTTTCCTCTTTTTTCGTGACCTGAGTGAGAGCAAATGTTAGAAAAAGAGAGACAGTGGGAGTCAAAAATACAACTCTTAAGCAATGGGTCCCAATTTTTTAGAGGATCGTTGCGGGAAGAGAGAGCAAGGGTCAGAGGGAGAGATAGAGAGAGAGCAAGGGTGAGAGAGAGAGAGAGAGAGAGAGAGAGAGAACGAAACGTGAGAGAGAGTATTAGGGAGAGAGAGAGTGTGTTAGGGAGAGAGAGAGAGCAGAGAGTGAGTGGGAGAGAGAGCAGGAACGAGAGTGAGAGAGAGAGTTAGCACATAGAGACAGAGAGTAGAAAGAGAGATGAGCGGGAATGAGAGTGAGAGAGAGAGAGAGAGAGAGCACACCGAGATTAGAGAGAGAGTGAGGGTGAGAGATCAAGAGAGAGAGAGAGAGAGAAAGAGAAGAGAGTGAGTGAGTGAGTGAGTGAGTGAGTGAGTGAGTGAACAGAGAGAAAAGAAAGAAGAGAGAGAGTGTGAGTGAGAGAAGGAGAGAGAGAGTGAGACTGAGAGAGATTTAAAATAAAAAAAGGAAAACACCCCTAGGAAGGACGTTTTCCAAATGGCGTTTTCCTATTCTTTTTTATTTAAATTTTTTTTTTTTTAACGGAATTTTTTTTTTAACGGCGTTGGACGAAAAAGCATAAAACGTCCTTTCGAAGGACGTTTTGATGCTATTTTTGAAAATTTTTAAACTTGTATGCTCTGAATGGGATTGTTATTATTTTCGTTGCTCTGAACGAATTTTTTCGTAATAATAATAATAATCTTTACTACAATAAATAGGCTTAAAAGTGGCTCAAAATAAGTCGTTCAAGTAATTAATAAAAAAAATTCTAATTTTTTTTAACTACCACCATATGTATATCTCTGATGTAATTTTTTTGTAATATATATATATATATATATATATATATATATATATATATATCTTGTTTGGTTTTTGGTTTTTGGTTTTGGATCGAAACCGAAACCCAAAATCGAAACTGAAACCGAATAAAAAAAATTTAATATTTTCAAAACCGAAACCGAACCGATTTTTTTTAAACCGAACCGAATTTCTTATTCGGTTTGGTTCGGTTTGGTTCGGTTTGATTTTCGGTCCAAAACCGAATAACGCTCACCCCTCGTCCCAGTCCGAGTTCCAATTTATAGATTTTCGGTCTCATCTCACACATAGGTGCTAAGGGTTAGGTCTCCCAATTTTTAGATTCTATATTGTAGGAACTCATTTTGTAGAACAGTAAGTCCCAATTTGGAGTCCAACTTTCTAGATTCTAGATTTTACATTATTTTTTTCTCACATCTATTTTTGACCACACAATCTTTAGGACCGAAGCTCTTTATCATTTCCTTCTATTCTCATACAAAGCCAACTCATTCTACGTTTAACTTTCTTTTTGAAATTTTGGGCCCAAAATTGCATTGGAGAGTCCCAACTACTAATGATGCTCTAACAAACTCTAACTTTGTTATGGGCATAACTCTTAGATTTACGTTTTTACATATTATAACTCTACGCTTTAAAAATTACTTAAAGTTTCAAATAGGCTCATGTGACACCCTAAAAGAGAATTTTATTAACGGACGTCAAAAAGTTGTATATTTGTGCTATGTTGACCATTGTACCCCTCATTTACTCTAATAGAAAGAAAATAACAAGAAGGAAAAAAAATTCAAACGTTCCCAATTTACATATCTTTTTACTTATCATTATCTTATTTATTAAATCTTTTTTTTTAACTTTACATTTATCACAAAAAAAAAAGTAAGGAATTTAGTATCAATTTCTGTATTCATTTATATTTACTTACCATAATTACATGTTCCTTGGATTATCAATGTAGTTGAATTTAACGGTTCTAAAGGTTATTAAAATTAAAAATTTCGGGCTAGGAGGTTTACAATATATATTTTTCTTTTTCTTAAAGAGCTTCTCCGTGACGTATTAAAAATATATGTATGTTTGTCCTCTAAATTTATTTCTCTTTTAAAAAATAATTTTATCTCTATCTTAAAAAATAAGGCTTATCTATCTATTTTCTAAAATAAATATAGATTTATTTATTTTTAAAAATAGAGATAGATATATTTAATTTTTGTTTAAAAAAATAGAGGTATTTTTTTTTAAATAAATCTAAAATATAATTTATATTTAAACAAATCTACAAAATAATATATCTTTAGAAACAACTATATCTTTAAAAAAAAAAATTTTAAAATATTAATATTAAATTTTTTTTCAAATATTAATATTAACAGAAAATTTACTGTAGCGAAATAAATTTATATTAAATTCATGCAGACGAAACAAGTTTGGAAAATTTTGAAATAGAGACAGAGTCCGCCAACAGTGTTGGCGAAAAACCAAAAAAAAATGAACACGTAGGCAAAATGGTCAAAAGTGGACCCCACTAGGCAAAATTCTGCCAACACTGTTGCACAAATTCAGCCAACAGTGTTGGCATAATTTTGCCTTGTGGGACCCGCAGGTTGGTTTGGTGGTTGGGTTTTGTTTGGTTGGTTTGGTTTATTTTATTAGTTTTTTTATTTCGTTTAGTTTTGGAATTTAATTTAAGAAAATATATTTTAACGAAATAAAATTAATTGTAAAAAAAATTTTAAAAATATTTTTTTCGCACATGTTTTATGTCCACTATTTTTGCCTCACGCATTTAAAACAATTAATTTAATTTTTTTCTTTTTAAATTTTTTTCTAATTTTTTTGTCGAAACATCGTTTTAAATCCGTAGGTCCCACACCCAATATAAATTATTTTTGCTACAGTAAATTTTAAATATTCAAAAAAAATGACCGAAAATAAAATTTGGAGGTCGAAACATCATTTTTTTGCGATTCTGAAAATTTTTGAAGTCCGTAATATGGTGAAACAGTTTATCCCATAGTACTTTTCGATACGGTCATTTTGGCACAAACTGGAGCTTGTTTCGATCTCTCAGTCAAAAGTTATGATACTTTAAAGTTTTAAATTCTATATTTTTGCCTGTAACATGTGTGTCTTGCTTCGGATAAATTTTTTTTCTACACGATTTGTGTTACTCTCGTCGAAAACATACAAATCGACTTATTGTTTAACGAAAAACGATTTCAAAACAAGTAGTTATGGCCGCTCGAAGTCTGGTCGACGGCAGACGTAATATTCTTATGACATTTTTATTTTTATTATTATTTTTAACGTCTGTTAACAGCAAAAAAATTAACGATAGAAATATAATATTTAAAAATATAAACGTCCAATTGATGTTTTTTTCGTAATTTTTTAAACTTTTATGCTTTAGATGGAATTTATACAAATTTTGATGCTCTGGAAACAAATTTCTGAAAAAATTATTTCTAAATTTTTCTTTACAATTAATTTATTTTAATTTTATTTCGTTAAAATAAATTTTTTTAAATCTAATTACAAAACAAAACTAAATAAATAAAACAAAAACATAACTAATTAAAACAAACCAACCAAACAAACAAACCAAACCGAACCAATCAAATAAACCCGTGGGCCCCCACACCCAATTTCCGCCAACACAGTTGGCTGAAATTGGCTCCCCCCTCATTTCAGCAAACAGTGTTGGCGGAAATTGGCTTGTGGGCCCCACTTTAATTTTTTTTATTTTTTTCCTGCCTACGTGTACATCAGTTGTGTTTTCCGCCAACACTGTTGGCGGACTCTGTCTTTTTTTTAAAATTTTACAAACTTGTTTCGTTTGCATGAATTTAATATAAATTTATTTCGCTACAGTCAATTTTATGTAATATTAATTTCTCTTTCAAACTACTTACGAGATGGTTAAACCAAAATTAAATCTCTCCTACGGAAAAAAAAAAACAAAAAAACAAAGTCCATATGTATATTTCTCTTTCAAAATTTTCTTTTAAAAAAAATAAATCTCTCTTTTAAAAGACAAATTGATCTCTATCTTAAAAAACTATATATATATATATATATATATATATATATATATATAAAACAATAAATCTATATATAATTTTAAAATATTATTTTAATTTTAAATTAATATTAATACTAATGTTAATGTTAATTTTTTAATATTAATATTAATTTTAATTTAATTCTAATTCTAAATTTTTAATGTTAACTTATCTTAATTTTAATATTAATATTAATATTGATTTTTAAAGTTAATGTAATTTGTTAATATTAATATTAATTTAATTTTAATCCTAATTTGTTAATATTAATATGTTAGGGGGGTCAATCTCTATTAATTTGAACATGACTATTTTTTTAGGAAAATTCTGACGAACCGATGAAGAGGAGGGTTGGGGGGAGGTCGTAAAATAGCCTAATTTTTTTAATGCAACTTGGAAACCCTCGGTTTATATACAAATTAATATAACCCCGCGGTCACACCCAATTTTGTTTCTACCATTAAATGACGTCAAAAAAAAAAGTAGATATGAGATGACGATTATACCTATCTAAAACCTAATGCTAAAGTGTTTTTAAAGGTCCCCCAAAGATTTTAAAGTTTTCAGACAAATTTTGAGTGGAAAACATATTTCCATGTTTGGTTTATGTTATAAAATTTTATTTTCGAAAATTGTAAATACTTGGATAAATAATTTATCCATAAAACATAAAAATTGTATCCCTTAAAAATAGGTGGATATTTTTTTTTGCCCAGACAATAAGTGTTATTCAATTTTTATTCATTTTTTTTCATGTTTTCATTTTTTAAAGAATTTGTTTTTGCTGTTTTTTTGGTTTCGTATCTTTTTTACTTTTATTTTCATCATGTTTTATTTTATTTTATTTTGAAAATATTAATATCCTAATACCCTATAATTATTTGAATACTAATATATTTATTTGTATACTAATTAATATAAACTAAACCGTCTCTATAATAATATATTTCATTTATGTGTATATATTAATATATTAATTTGTATATATTGCTTTGTTATTATCTATATTAATTTATATAGAATGACAAAGGTAACAACAACAAACTTTTACTTGTAACAAAAATATTTTGGATATTCTATAAAAAAATTAAAAAAAAGTACAACTAATTAATGGCTACTTCAAACGGCTAATACACGGGAGGAGTATTTTAAGCAATTCAACCCTTCTGTAAGGATTTAATTGCTACATTTGTTTAGTAAGTCTTATTTTGCTAATGAGACAAATGTAAGAATTTTTTTTTTTGCATTTTATCCTTTGACAAGCTCATGACTTGAAAAGCAAAATAAATTAGTCTTAGTTTATAATGGTCAAAAAGCCAAATTAAAAGACAGCAGATCCTTAAGAAAATATAGTATCGTCGACATAAAATACTACTTATTTGGGTTCCCCTTTTCCTTGTTGCATTGCAATACCAAAACTTGTAAATGGTATAACATACTGGCATGCAATTCTTCTGAAAGTTCCTCTGAATGGGTGAAAGTAGAATGCCAACTATATGGAACACGTTGATCTCCATCTCCCTCTCAAGCGCATCATCAACTTTGGATTTATTCAACATACGTAGAAATTAAGGATTCTTACTTTGATGCACATGGAGAGTGCATCTTTAGCTTAATAATACACCTAACCAATTTGGAAATTCCAAAATTCATGCAAAGTTATATCCATGGCTAATTTGTAATGAGTTTTTTAAGCTAGTGTTCCCAAATTCTAAACACACTTCATATTTCAATATCGGAAGTCTCGACCAATCTGATATGCCGTAGAAAAAAAATATTGCAAAATATTTCGACTTGCAACAACTGTTAGCTCACAAAGTAAAGTCAATTCCTAAAAAGCTTTCTTTCTTTAATCCTTCAATAAAATCACTCACCAGCAAAAAGGCTTGTTTGTATCAACTTGGACAGCAACATTACTATAAGCGCACAAAAATGTGCTGTTTTGTTAATTTGATACCATGTTGATGCGAAACATATCTGCACTAATACTTTACTTAACAAGTCAATAGAGTCAATAGCGTGGCAATGTGCTGTATGTTTAAAAATGAAAGAAAATCCACTAAATTGATGTCCTCCTTCAATGAAAGAAAATCCAGTGTAGGTAACAGTTACTTTTACAGGGTGCAGAGTACTGCGGTGCAGGATAGACAATAATTTAATAAAAGTTTAGGAGTAGGGAGCATGCCTAGCCTAGCTCTTGCCCGGGGAACATTGCATAAAAATGAAAATACTTGTTAGGTAGAGTTGAAAGCAAAATTTAGTCTTTTATAGAAAATTTTGAGAGAGTTAGCTTTAGTTGACAAGGAGGAGGGTGATGTTGGAAACACGTCCGCTCTAATACCACGCGTTGGGAATACGTGCGCTCTGATATCACGTGTTGGACGCGTCACAGAAGCGTTTTGCCAATCCACCTGAAATGACCAACCAATCTACGAACATCAAACAAAGATGAAGACAAGTATATGGCGGTGACTACGTCACGTGGACAAATTTTAACCTTTATAACTCAAATGAAATTACAAGATTGCAAAAACTAATGTTGAAACTCTATGTCCTAATATGTTCAACCCCCTCACCACACTCAAGAAGAAAAGCAGAAGATTATAATTGAAATCATTCACCAACCCGTAGCAATTTTTCTAACCGAAGTTGACGATTCCTCGATTAGATTTTCTTCCTCCTTCTGTCTTGGATGACGAAGTTCTAAGAGCAAAGCACGGACTTTCTCTTAGATTTTCTGTGGACGAGCACCCCGAATCTTCAACTCGTGCTTCTCTTTTGTGCCTTCACCCACCTTCCTATTTATAGGGTGAGAAATATATTTTAGGGTTAGAAAACCCTAAAAATAGCCAACTATAAGATCCAGCTGTCCACTAGCATCCAACGGTTCAAAATATAACATAAAAATTTTAAAATCCGAGCAGCAGCCTCCGACACCGAACTCAGAACGAGTTTGGTTCAAAGGTTCTGGAACACCACACCGTTCGGCTCGAACTCGGCCAGGTACCGAGTTCGGACCGAACTCTGCCCCCCTTCAGCAGACTTGACACCCCCTATGTTTTGTGTCAAAAACACGGACCACCCTTAATTTTTATAATTTATGTAAAGTTTTTACCCTGACCATCCCTACTTTAAAAAAAATTATGAAGGATATGGGGTCTCAGTGTATTTATTTTTAAACTAGGCGGATCCGTGTAATAAACCCAAAACATAGAGGGTGTCAGTGTAAATAATCCAAAATACTATTACCACCATATTATTTTATTTCGCTACAGTAAATTTTCTGTACTTTTTACCTCAGTCTCTTTCTGCCTTCATCTACATTCCCATTTATCTAGCTAGTTCTCTCCAAACCCTCTTGACCACGCATCATAGCATCAGTACAAACCCTCTGACCACGCATCTATCTCATCAATTCTGAAGGAAAATTGACCACACTTGCAAATCTCCATCATTACTTTCTCTCAGTAATTGCAAATCTCCACCATTACTTTCTCTCAGTAAAGCAGCCATTTATTACCCAGTAAGTATGGCTAGTTCTCTCCAAACCCTCTGACCACGCAATCATTATTTTCTCTCAGTAAAGCAGCCATTTATTACCATTATATGTCTCCGAGTATAAGCTAGTTCTCTCCAAACCATCTTTCAATTCTGAAGGAAAATTGACCATTGATACGTCTCCATTACTTTCTTTCTACTTATACCTCACTGTCTCAGTGAAGCAATCTCTTTTGTTACAACTCTTTCTGCTTCCATTTTATGTCTCAGTAAAGTCTCTGTTGCAACTTTAGATAGAGGTTGCTGCAACTCTTTCTGCCATCATGCCGGCCAAGTCGCATGCTCCGGGGCGGTTGCTGTCTGAGCCAGCAGCACCTCCCATTTTGAATGTGCCGCCTGAAGCCTCGTCGGGTCGGAACGGGACGGGTCGGGTCTACCATGTCAAGTTATTTATACTAGGTAAAATATCTTTCCATATACTCATCTTTTCTTAGTGAACAGTCAACACTACTATTTCTTCTCTTTCTGATTTTTCTTAACAGTGAAGAACACCACTCCTCCCTCTCTTTCTGATCCCCCAGTTTTTGTCAAAGTTAACCATGGTTTCAAAGGAGATAATTTTTGAGTAAATTTTATTCATTTTAATTTTATCGTTTTTTTTGTTTTTGTTTTTGTTTTTTTTGTTTTTTTTTTCTGTTTTTTTTGTTATAGGATATCTTGTTTCTCTGTTCTTCTTCATGTTTCCCATGTAAGTAGTTTCTCTGTTCTTCTTCATTGGAAACATGAAGAACAGAGAAACAAGATTTCCTGTAACAAAAAAAATATTAAAAAAACAGAAAAAACAGAAATCTTGTTAACTAACATCAAGTTAACTAACTATGGTTAAGGAGATAATTATCTTCCAGGGTGAGTAAATTTTATTTTTATCCTTTTTGGTTTGTTTCTCTGTTTTTTAAATGTTTGTTTGTTACAGAAAATCTTGTTTCTGTTCTTCATGTTTTTCATGTTATATATATATATATTTTTTCATGTAATATATATATATATATATATATATATATATATATATATATATATATATATAGTGTTATCAATTTTATATTGACACATTCTTTTTCTATGTAGTATCGGTTACAGTAAAATTTTTAAGAGGAGAGACATGCGGCACCGTTCTTCCATTCCAATTCTGGCCTTATTTTTAAATTGTATGTTTTATTGCATTTTGGGAGTAGATCACGCATGAAACTATCATGCCGATAGTGAACGTAATTGGAAGTAATTGGAACGGTGCTTGCTTTTTTCTGTTCCACTGATTTGCATGTTGAATAAGATATCTTCCTTACTTGAATCAGTGGAACAGAAGAAATATATGATTATATAGTTTCATGCATCACTACTCCCAAAATGCAATAAAACATACAATTTAAAAATACGGCCAGAATTGGAATGAAAGAATGATGCTGCACGTCTCTCCTCTTAAAAATTTTACTGTAACCGATAATAGAAAAAAAATATGTCAATATATATATATATATATATATATATATATATATATATATTACTTACATGGGAAACATGAATAAGAACAGAGAAACAAGATTTCATGTAACAAAAATAATATTAAAAGAACAGAAAAAACAGAAACAAAAAAAACGATAAAATTGAAATTAATAAAATTTACTCACCATGGAAGGAAATTGTCTCCTTTGAAACCATGGTTAACTTTTGACAAAAACTGGGGGATGGATCATCTTGTTCAACATGCACTTCATGGCGGCGAAAAAAATCAGTACAGTCGAATACCCGAGCCTAGAGAGTTTTTTTTTCGAAGAATTGTATGTACATTGTTTTTGTTTTTATCAGACTTTACGCTTGGGCCAGTCAGTAGTTTTAACATTCTACCAACTATTTCAGCATGTTTATTATAGTTACACCGACTTGAGAGGCGCCAACCCCATGCCAGCTATCTAGTTGGCGGCACCGGAGCCATAACCGTTTTTGGTGCATTATAGACATGAAGGTTTATTTTTGTTATTGGATGTTGTTATATTTCTAGTTAGAAAGTGCCTCACGACTGCAAAGTGTATTTTATATAGTGGTCGTTGTGGGACTGCAGAACTGTTTTCCTAAGCTAGTTATAAGCAAGTTGTTAGCTTATACTTAAATGGAAAAAAGCTGATAGAAGAAAGTTTGATTTGTAATATAAATTTCTGATGGATCTTTTGCTGATCATTTCTTAAAAGACTAGTTTTAATCTATAGTTTCTTGATTAAGTTTCAAATAAGACGAGACTTAAGACATGAAATTGTACATCATGCAAAAAGTAAAATTGCAGATATCAAATTTTATTCAAAGAAAAAGCAGCAACTAAATTTTGTGTGCAAAATTTTATTGAGGGAGGGTTGGTAAATAATAGCTATGATATCAGTGAAATAAAATTGCAAATGTGAACATCACCTGAAAAAAAAGAAGAGAAGCGGTTCTCAGGGACCAAAGGGGTGGACAAAAATAGCGTCCGTGTCTTGTTCACATGCGATACAGTATTAACTTTTTTGGAATATTTTATCAATTGTACATATATAGATGTTAATATATATATTTCTACTTATTAAAAAAATTAACAAATATTCATGTTGTTTTATAGACAATATTTAAAATTTTAAGATATATTTTCACTATTTAACATAATTTTTGATTATTTTATTCATAACCAGTAAATTTGCTAGATTCTAAATAAGTTGGTGTATGCGTAGTGGGGACGTTTGTTAAAATATATATATATATATTTTAATATTATTAAAAAAATTAGATAAAAATTTAAATTATATTAAAATAATTTAAATATGATTTAATTAAAATTTGTTATAGATATATTTGTAAAATTTTTGATATATATTTAGATAATATCATATTATAGTTTAGATATAGAGAAACACTATGCTCTAAACAATATGAGGTTGATGTGGGCATTTGTTAAATAAAAGTTCAAGGAAGCAGAGCGTCTCTCAACTGATGAGAAACTTCAGAACTCTCAAATGAGGATCTTGTTCTACAGTTTTTCTCAAAGAACCAAGTTCTTTATACACAAAGCACCTTACATGATCTAAAGTGCTCAGCATCTCCTCATCAAAGCCATAACACTTGTCTTAAACTGATCAAAATGTAAAAAGCGTGAAATCGTTGAAGCATCTAGTAATTCAGAGTTAAAAGCTGAAGTATGTACTTTTTTTCGTTTAAAGTAATACTATTTATTAAAATTATAAAAAAAGGAAAAAATTGGGGAAATTAGCGTGGAGGAGGATGACCCGCCAACTGAGTTGGCGGGATGCTGAGTTGGAGAGAAACTCGCCAACTGAGTTGGCGGGACGCTCTCCTCGAGAGGCCGCTCGCCAACTTAGTTGGCAAGTAAGGATCCATTTTTCGACCGTTCCAAAACGGCTATTAACAACGACGGCTATTACATTCTCCTTCTATAAATTACCTATCTCAACCAAATCATCTCACACTCAATCTACTTCCTCTATTTCCTCTCTTCCCTCTAGCAAAGTCTCCAACTCTCTCTGTCTCTCTGCTTGCAGCTAAAGTTCATTTGAGTTTTCTGTAGCAAAAGTTCTCAACCGTCATGGATCGTAGCGTAAGAATTGTATGCTCGCACGGCGGTAAAGTAAATGGGTTAAATTTACGAAGGAGGAGAAAGTATAATTTTTTTAACTTATCCGAATATTAGTTTTGAAAATATACGTAATTATATTATTGAACGTTGTTCTATTCATTATGATTTTATTCTGAAGTCTATTTTTTGTTCTAATTGTTTTTTGATAGATAGTGAAGATGCATGGAATTATATTCTTGAGATTAATTCACAATCACGGTATATAAAAATATATGTTATTAAAGTAGCAGCAACCTTAGATAGTAGAAATAATGAATATTTTTCTGAATATCAGTATGTCGTCTCAACAAATAGTTTCATTTATCCAAGAAGGTCATTCATCAGATGAATCTAACCATGATGATGATAGTGACAACGGCGATGTAAATAGTGATGATTTAGTTGAAAAATGTAGATTATACGGTAGATGATGATGTTGTAAAAGCTATCACTGATGTTGTAATAAAAAACCATTATAAATCATACAAAAATTGTAATCATACAATGTTACAAATTAAAAACTAATCCTCGTCCTCGTCTTGTTGAGTTTGGGTAGGCAGCGGTGCTGATGGAGTCGAAAAAAATTGTGTGAATATCTGGTAGCTTTCATCTCCAGCATACTGGTAATTAGGGTCCGCTCCAGCATACTGGTCACTCGGGCACGCTCCAGCATACTGGTAACTCGGGCCCGCTCCTGCATACTGGTAACTCGGGCTCCCTCCAGCATACTGGTCACTCGGGCCCGCTCTAGCATACTGGTCACTCGGGCCCGCTCCAGCAGTATCCCGCCGCCGACGACGAGAGTGTCTCTGTCGTACTAAGCCGGTCGGTTAGTCCGGTAGAAGACGGGATTGTACTGTAGGCATTTCCGGTTCCCGTTCAATACCCAGATACTCAACACGAGTCACAAGTTCCTCCATAAGACGCCGACTGTCTGGGGAATGGTTTCTATGAAGTCGTTGTAAATGTTGCCGGTATACACCACTCTGAAATTCTCCAAGAGGGAAGGGGAGAGATGGGGGGGTCTCCGAGGGAAGGGGTGCGGTCGTGGGTGGGTAACCGAGGGGGGAGCGGTCGTAGGTGGGTAACCGAGGCGGCAGGGGGAGAGAAGAGAGCGGCCCGCCAACTGAGTTGGCGAACGGTCTCTCGTAGACAGCGCCCCGCCAACTCACTTGGCGAGCGGCCTCTCGAGGAGTGCGTCCCGTCAAGTCAGTTGGCGAGTGGTCCCCCTGTCTGCTAATACCTCCAACTTTTCCCTTTTTTTATAATTATATTATATTTTATTACTTTAAACGAAAAAATTTGTTTTAAAATAGGCACAGTTTAACCACCTATGTGAAACGAATACGACACCATTTTTATGTGTCCGTGCAACATACCTTCACACTAATGAGATAATAAATAAAAGTAGCCTCATCTTTTTTTCTGTTTTTTTGCGATGTCCGACGATACGTACGGAATATTATGAACGCTGTGTTATATGCTATTTGGGCCCACTGTCGCACACATTCTCCACGGTTTGATTCTAAGACCGTCCGCATAGCCACGAAGATTATACCTCTTGTTTGGTTAGTGGAAATTATTACTCTTTCCGTTCCCATGCATTTTAGCATATCGAGGGAAGGATTAAGCTTTTGCCGAATTGCGAGTGGTTGAGGTGGTCCAAACATTAGGTCAACTTGTAGGGTTGTCGTTGTAGGCAATCACAAAGATTGGGATACATTGTTATGCGGAGATAGTAATGTCGGTGCCATATATAGACCTTAATTTTGTAGTAACAAGGATTTATTATGTAGGCAAGTAGGTTATATAAAAGTCATAGGAGACTGAAAAAATCTAGTTCTAGTGTATGGTCTCTTTGTGGATGGATCAGATATGGAGATACCGAAATAATGGGAGATATCCTTCCATTCTCTAGAAATAGCTCGAGACTCATTGAACTGTTGAATGCCAACCAAATACATGAAACCCAAATTTATATTATTCCCTTATTCTATATTTGATTTTTTTGGGGGAGGGGAGGGAGGAAAGTTGTCAGGAGTGTACAGTGCGGTGCTTGCGTGTCGAGGAGGTGGGGCTCGTGAACAGTGCATGCGTGTACTGTTCACGTCGAGGGCACAGTACGTGGAGCTGCTAAGGAGAGATTTAGGGCTTTAGGCATACCATTGAATTATTTTGAAGAGCTTATAGATGATACAGCTAGAGGAAATGACAGTAGGTGCAGTCAGTCTTGCATGAAAACAGTAAGGATGGGATAAATGAACTAAAAGGTCTATAGAGGAATTATTTTTTCAAATTTTTTATTATTATTATCCGTATGCAAAATTATTTCTATTTAAATAACATAGATAATTGTATATATTTAAATTTTATAGATTCAAAACAAAATATCCAAACAATTTTGAAAGAAATTAATAGATAACACTAGGGATATGTCCCTATTATTTTTACGGATCAAGTAAAATTTTAAGATGTGCCCGAACTGTTTTAACCGATTTTTTTTATTTTTGGGACATTTGCTAGTTTTTTTTTACTGGGGGTATATACTACTTTTGACATTTTTTGTAGGGACTTTTGCTAAAATATCCCACAACACTATTTATTTAATTTTTTTGGTATTATTTATATTTTTGGATTTAAATTTTTTAATAAATATTTTTGTTTTTGTATTATCAATGTAAAATTTTTGTGATATTATAATAGAAAATTTGTTATTATCCATTTAAAAAATTTAATTGATTTAGAAAGAATATATATATATATATATATATATATATATATATATATATATAAAATTTTCACTTCTGTTACAGTTCCCTCGCCAACTGAGTTGGCGGTCCCAACTCTCACTTGGTTGGCGGTCCCTCTCTTC
This sequence comes from Iris macrosiphon, assembly GCA_036927795.1. NCBI lineage: Eukaryota > Viridiplantae > Streptophyta > Magnoliopsida > Asparagales > Iridaceae > Iris > Iris macrosiphon. Next base: position 228,041 of record JAYESA010000104.1, on the reverse strand, counting down.
CATCCTCAACCCGCCAACTTACTTGACGAGATGTCCCTTTATATGCAATTTCTCCAAAAAAAATCTGCCGCGTAAATTTAAGAAATTTCGTCCCTTTGGACGAAAAAATGGATAAAATTCAATAAATTTGAGTACTTTGTGATTGCAAGATACATCTAAAGCTGAAAGAAAAATTCTTTAAGACCAAACATGTATGAATAGGGTTGAGCAATTAAGAAACAACATATCCGAAAAGTTGGTATAGCTGAAATGAGAATGTTAAGATAGGTAAGTGATAACATAAGAAATGAGTACATGCGTAGTAAGTTAAGGTCGCGCTAATTGACGACAAGAAGAGAGTTAAAGTAGACGGTTCGAACAAGTGCATCACAGGCCAATAGATATTACTGGAAGAAAATGAATAATATAGTGGTTAATGGAACCGCTATGAATAGAGCTAAGCCAAAACTATAACATAATTTTAAATATTAAAAAATTAGGGTATAAACTTTTCAATTGTACATATTAGTACTTAAACTCTAAACTGATATAAATTACAGAATCTAAACTCTAATTAGCCCAAAATTCTATTACTTAATTATTATTATTATTTTTTTTGTATGACTTGAACCAATGATCTTTTCGTTATCCCTCATCCGGCCGTATCATCCCTAGTGACAATTTATGGATTTAATTCGTTTATAATATACTTCAAAAATTATTATATTTTAAATTATAGTGTGGTGTAGATTAGAGTGTTAATTCAAAACCTTATTAGACTATATATTCATTAAATGTACACAAAATAACTATAACAACCAACATTTATGTGGATGAGTCAAATCCTATAAGTAGATGAGTCAAATCTAACCTATAAGTGGCTACAGATAACACTTTCTTAGGGTCCTATATGAAAAAGGAAAACATTTATGTGGGTGAGTCAAATCCTATAAGTGGATGAGTCAAATCTAACCTATAACTGGCTACAGATAACACTTTCTTAGGGTCCTATATGAAAAAAGAAAATGGTTGAAGTCATATCCTCATTTATTCATCTTGTCACTTCTTTCAATATGATTATTACTCTGTCGTTGTATATCTTTATGTCTCAGCTGTCATTGTATATCTTTATGCCTCACAGTTGAAAGTCTTTCTGCCTTCATATTTGGTGTCAGCCAAGTCGCAGGCTCCGGGGCAGCTGCTGCCTGAGCCAGCGGCAACTTCCATTTTGAATGTGTCGTCTGAAGTCGGGTCGGGTCGGAGCGGGTCGGATCTACCATATCATGTTATTTATACCAGGTAAAATATCTTACCATTCACTCAGCTTTTCTTAGTGAACAGTGAACACCACTACTATTCCTTCTCTTTCTTATTCCTCCTAATTCAGTGAACACCACTGCTCCTCCCACTCTGTCTGACCCTCCCGGTTTCTGTCAAAAGTCAACCATGGTTTCAAAGGAGACAATTTCCGTCCATGGTGAGTAAATTTTATTAATTTCAATTTTATCTTTTTTTTTGTTTTGTTTTTTATGTTTTGTTATGTTTTTTTTGTTACAGGAAATCATGTTTCTCTCTTCTTCTTCATGTTTTCCATGTAAGTAATATATATATATATATATATATATATATATATATATATAATATGAAGTATCGTTCCAATTATATTTACTATCAACATCATAGTGTCATGCAACACTCCTCCAAAAATGCTATAAAATTGCGAATTGCGTGTTTTATAGTATTTTGGGAGGTGCGTTACATGACACTATGATACTGATAGTGAATCTAATTGGAACAGTACTTCATGTTATATATATATATATATATATATATATATATATATAACATGAAATACCGTTCCAAATTCACTATCAGCATCATAGTGTCATTCAACGCTCTTCCCAAAATGCTATAAAATTGGTGAATCTAATTAGAATGGTGCTTCATGTTATTTATATATATAAAGGTTTATTTTTTGTTGTATTACCTATTATCAGACATATATATGAAGGTTTATTTTTGTTGTTGTTATTGGTGGTTGTTATATTCCTAGCTAGAAAGTAGCATGAGATTTGGAATCCCAAGTTGATCCTCACGACTGCAAGATGTATATCCTCACGCCAACAACATTTCATTCTGCAATTTGACTAATTTCATAGCATAGTCGTTGTGGGACTGTTGAACTGTTTCCCTGGACTAGTTATAAGCAAGTTGTTAGCTTATACTTAATGGAAAAATCTGATAGAAGAAAGTTTGGTTTGTAATGTAAATTCCTGATAGATATTTAGAAGAAAGTTTGGTTTGTAATGTAAATTCCTGATAGATATTTGCTGATCATTTCTTAAAAGACTAGTTTTAATCTATAGTTTCGTGATCAACTTGCTCACAAGGACGAGACTTAGACATGAAATTGTACGTCATGCAAAAAATAAAATTGCAGATATATGAACTTTTACTCAAATACTTCATAACAAATCTTTCTAATTTTCATTCTCACACAACTTCCCTGGTTGAATTTCAAACACTTCATAACAAATCTTTCTAATTTTCATAGAAACTAAACTAATAAGACTTCAACTTCAATTCAAATGAAAAAAAATCCACTTCAGATTCTTTAGGTAAGAATTTTATTAGGATAAAAGAACCAGATGTTCAGCATCCTTTTCTTCGAAGTATTTGCCGACAAATCTATTAAGGGACAGAAAATAGTACAAGACACCTTTCAAACTGCCTACAATTAATATAAATCCGCCGACCAAACCACACAGGTTCTGCCCAATATTTACCGCATTTATTGTCACAAGCAATTTTGCAAACCATTACCTGCAAGCAAATGTTAAAAAACGGGGTTGGATCAAACTATTTCAACCAGTGGCTCAATCTAAATATTCATTTACAACAAGTTTTGATAAAAATAGTGGGTCAATATTCACGCATCAAAAAAAATAAAAAAATAACAGTAATAAAAATAGGAGGGGGAGGTGGGGGTGGTTGGTTGGTTGTGGGGTGTGGGGGTGGGGGGTGGGGGAGGAAAGTTGTCAGGAGTGTACAGTGGGGTGTCGAGGAGGTGGTGGCTCGTGAACAATGCATGCGTGTATTGTTCACGTCGAGGGTGCAGTACGAGCTGCTAAGGAGAGATTTAGGGCTTTAGGCATACCATTGAATTATTTTGAAGAGCTTATAGATGATGCAGCTAGAGGAAATGACAGCAGGTGCAGTCAGTCTTGAATGAAAACAGTAAGGATGGGATAAAGGAACTAAAAGGAGGATTGTTTTAAAACAGTAATGGTTAGGGGGTGGACAGGGGATAGTTTAGTGTGTGTTGTATGGAAAGACTTTTGTTGTTAAGTAGGTTTTGGTGTGTGCGATGTTGAGTATGTTAAGAGGAAAGTTGTTTGTTAGCTGGTTGGGTAGGGAGAATAAGGAGTGGAATATAGTGAGATTTTAATCTAAATATGAACCATCAAAAAATAATCCAGCTGCTGATATTACAGGGATCAACCATTCGTGATGGAGAAATTGAAAGGGATTTTTTTGTCCAAAGCGACAAAATTCTTTGAATTTGCGTGTCAAAAATTATTTTTAGAGAAATTGTATACAAAGAAACATCTCGTCAAGTGAGTTGGCGGATTGAGGACGGGAGAGCAACTTAGTTGGCGGGTGAAAGTTGGTCTGCCAACTCAGTTGGCGAGGTAATCGAAGTGGGAGTTGGATATATATATATATATATATATATATATATATATATATATATATATATATATATATAAAATTTCTTCTCAAATCAATTAAATTTTGTAAATGGATAATAACAAATTATATATTATGATATCACAAAAATTTTATATTGATAATACCAAAACAAAAATATTTATTGAAAATTTTAAATCCAAAAAAATAAAAAGTTCGGTTAAAAGAGTGGGGATATATCTTAAAATTTTACTTGATCCGTACAAATAATATGAGCATTTGCTAGTTTTTTTTAGTGGGGATATATGCTAGTTTTAACATTTTATTTTGGGACATTTGCTAAAACATCCCTACTGTTATCTATTATTTTCTCTTAAAATTGTTTGGATATTTTATTTTGAATCTATAAAATTTAAATATATATAATTATCTATGTTATTTAAATAGAACTAATTTTACATAAGGATAATAATAAAAAAATTTGAAAAAAATAGATTTTAGAATTTAACTTTTCTAACAAATATATATACAAAACAAATATATATACAATTATCTAATTATATTTGCTAGAAAAGTGAAATTATAAAATATAATTTTTTCAATTTTTTATTATTATTATCCGTATGTAAAATTAGTTCTATTTAAATAACATAGATAATTGTATATATTTAAATTTTATAGATTCAAAATAAAATATCCAAACAATTTTGAGAGAAATTAATAGATAACACTAGGGATATTTTAGCAAATGTCCCCAAATAAAATGTTAAAACTAGCAAATGCCCCTATTATATTTACTGATCAAGTAAAATTTTAAGATATGCACGCACTATTTTAACCGATTTTTTTTATTTTTAGGACATTTGTTAGTTTTTTTTTACTGGGGGGTTATATACTACTTTTGACATTTTTTGTAACGACATTTGCTAAAATATCCCATAACACTATTTATTTGATATTTTTTGGTATTATTTAAAATTTTGAATTTAAATTTTTTTTATTTTTAGGACATTTGTTAGTTAGTTTTTTACTGGGGTGGTATATACTACTTTTGACATTTTTTGTAACGACATTTGCTAAAATATCCCATAACACTATTTATTTGATATTTTTTGGTATTATTTAAATTTTTGGATTTAAAATTTTCAATAAATATGTTTGTTTTGGTATTATCAATGTAAAATTTTTGTTATATTATAATAGAAATTTTATTAATTTAATTGATATATATATATATATATATATATATATATATATATATATATATATCCAACTCCCACTTCTGTTACGGTTCTCTCGCCAACTGAGTTGGCGGTCCCAAATTCCACCCGCCAACTAAGTTGGCGGTCCCTCTCTCCTACTCTCAACCCGCCAACTTACTTGGCGAGATGTCCCTTTGTATGTAATTTTTCCAAAAAATTCTCTGACACGCAAATTTAAGGAATTTCGTCCCTTTGGACGAAAAATGGATAAAATTCGATAAATTGGAGTACTTTGTGAGTGCAAGATACATCTAAAGCTGAAAGAAAAATTCTATAAGACCAAACATGTATGAATAGGGTTGAGCAATTAAAAAATAACATATCCGGAAAGTTGGTATAACTGAAATGAGAATGTTAAGATATGTAAGTTACAGAATAAGAAATGAGTATACGTTGTAAGTTAAGGCGCCAATTGACGACAATAAGAGAGTTAATGTAGGCGGTTCGAACAAGTGCATCACAGGCCAATAGATATTACTATAAGAAGAAGGAATAATATAGTAGTTAATGGAGCCGCTATGACTAGAGGCAAGCCAAAACTATAACATAATTTTAAATATTAAAGAATGATTTGGATTTTGTTAGCGTTAGAAAGAACATGGTTCTCAACAAAACTGAATGGAAGAAGATTCAAACACCCGACCCAAAATTTTGGTATAAAGACTTTTTGTTGTTGTTGTTGTTGTAGTATATAGTAACGTCCTTAAAAAATATGAACTTTGTGTCCAGAGTTTCTGCTAGTAAACTATTCATGAAAAAAAAAAATACCAAGCCATTTTCCCATTACATAACAATGACTAAACAATCTCATTTAAACTTATAAACAGTTAGGATATTTGGATAACTTGGAAAATAAAAGTAAAAGAGAAAAGTATGCTCTTTAGCGAGAAGAAAACACATTAAATATTTCCTTTCATAAGGGGAAGCGGAAGAAGAATAGGTTTAAGTTATAAGCTTGGTTTTAGGTATTATTGTTAGTTAACTAATGTTTCTAGAAGTTCTAGTTGTTTGTGAATGGGCCACCATAATATATTAAACCTTTAAACTTGCAAGTGTGGACCAGAATTATGAGACCCGGGGTATAATTGTGGATGATGGGCCTAGAGCGTGCACACTTAGGCTCCCCATTTATAGAGGATCACGGAAAGGCTATATAAAGCATTTAATTGGTGGAAGAAAGATAAAATAGATTTGAACTCATAACCCTTTTGCTCTTTTGTTTTGATACCATGTTAGCCAATGTTCCGAAAAGGTCGAGGTGTTAGGAACAACTCAATATCAACCTCTAACAAGTATATTGTTGAAGTGTCTCCCAACCCTCAAGATAGTAGAACATAAGTTCCCTTGTTATACATATAGCCTTATTATGTCTCCCTAAAGTAAAAGCAAACACTATACTGAAAGAAAGATAAAAGGACTGGAAAGTTTTAGTCAATTATTGATCATATTAACTTCAGCTCCTCCTAGAGCAGATTAAGCACTTCTTCTTTGCTATAAACTTACCTCCTCTTCCTTGCAAGGGCAGAATTATGTACAAAAAATTGGGTTCACTGTCCCCACGACCTTCTGAGAATTACCTCCATTTATTTTTGGCTTTTGATAAGAGCACTACAAACTTTACTTATGGCTAGTCCAGGATTGGGACTAGCCCATTAATGAACAAAGTTTACTCATACTAGCCCAATAGTTTACTCATACTAGCCCAAACTTTAAACCCTCCTCCCAAACCCTCCAAACCCCACCGGAGCCCTCCCCCCTCCCCCCTGTTTCACTTGCCGGAGCCGTCCTCCTCCACTTCGTCCTCCTCCTCCTTGTCGATGGCTCCCAAAGCCTCGAAAGAATAAAGGTACAATTCTTCCTTCTCCTTGTTCTATTGCATTTAGAAAAATTTCCAAATTTTTTAAAAATTTCTATTGCATTTCGAAAATTTTGAGTGGTTATCTTTCCATTCTTCAAATGAGGGCATACAAGTCCTGAATGTAGTTTAGGATGTAGTTTAGACGTTTATCTGGATGCTCGTACCCGATTTTAGGACATACAATGTCGACAATCGTCGAATGTATCAGCGAGACTGTAGAAATTTCTACAGTCCTATATAGATTTAGGACTGTAGAAATTTCTACAGTCCTAAATATATAAAGGACTGTAGAAATAATAGATGTTAGACATATATTAATTGTAGTACTGATTGCGATTGGAAAGCATGTACTATCAGTAATAAAACTAACTACTATAAAACTCTAGTAAAAATGATTGGTCTTTCAATTAATGTACTGACCAATCAAGACAAGAAAGAGATTCTTAAGTCTCTTTTAAATAATGAGTTAAGCTCAAATGTAAAAACAAAGATCATTGAGATCTTACAAGAAAATAAAAATAAACCATCTCCTAATACTAGTCCTTATACTATGACAAAAGTCTTAGTCTGACGAAAAGGAAAATATGTTATCTCTATTTTAGATCTTCAAAAGGAGAGAAAGGTTTTGAAGATTGAAATTAAAGAATTAAAATCTAATGATGAGCTTATTATATAATAAAACAATTTTAAAAATATTATATAGTTATAATTATAATATATTAGTCTAATTATTATTAATATAATTATTAGTATATTAATATATTTATATAAATAATTATTAGTATATTAATTATATTATATTATTAATATAATTACTAATATATTATATAATATTATTTATATAAATATACTATTTGTTATGATAAACTATTTGACTTAATATTATAATTTTGTGATTATTTGCAATTATTAATATTATTTATAATATTATATAATATAATATAATATAATATTATAATTATAATAATATAATAATATTTAATATTAATATATTTTCATATATTAATACTGTTTATTAGTAGAATATAAATATTATATATTATTTATAATTATAACTATATAATATATAAAATAGATTATATAAAATTATAACATTGAAACTATAATTATGATAATTAAATTTATAAATAAAAATATTTAATTACAAAATTTATAACAATAAGTATAAGTTTAGCATGTATATAATAGACTAGTTATTTTGTATATAACATATTAATATTTTATTTATTAAAAATTTAATATTATATAATAATTAACATCAATAATTAAATATTCATAACATATTTAATAAATTATTTGTAAAATTATATATTAATAATATCTATTATCATATAGTTATTAATTATATTATTATATTATAATATGCTATTATTTCAACTATATAATATAATAATTATTATATAGTTATATAATATTAATATATTAGTTTAATATCTAATTTTAATATTTAATATTATATAATTAATAACATGATATATTAATATGATATTTTTATAATAATTAATAATAATTATATAGTTTATATTTTTTAATATATTATAATTACAATATATAATTTAATAAAAAAATATTTTAATTAAAATTTTGTTAATATATAATATATAATTTTATATATTAATATATAAAAAATTACATTTATATAAATGATATTAAATATATATTATAATTAAAAATTTATATTTATAATAATATTTTAATTCTTAATATATATATATATATATATATATAATTATAAAAGTTTATATTAATTTATATATTAAAATTCATATTATATAAGTCATCATATAATATTATTAAAATATTAATTTTAATATATTAAATATTTTTAAACATTAAAATATTATTAATTATTATAAATATTATAATTAAAAATATAAAAAAAACCAGGATATGCACTCTTGTAGAGCGTATGGAAACAAACTTTCTTATGCGGAATATTGAAATTTTATTGATGATAAGTAGTAGTACAAGCTTGAAAGAAAAATTACACTCTCTTCAAACTGAAAAACAAAAGCATACATAACACAGAGGTCTCTCCTCTATTTATAACACAAATTGTCTGCAGTGGCTGACTGGGTTACCGGCAGGTGCAGGTAGAAGATTCATTCTTATCTTGAACACGAACATTTGTAAGTGCCAATCAACATCAACTTTACTTTACTTTAATCACCTTTAACTCGTAGTGGAGCATTTGCACCGAAAGTAGAGTAGGGTCCACCATTGTCAACAGAGAAGAGATATTCCTTTCTCTTTATTAAAATAAAGAGCTGTCGTATGAATTTTTGCAGACTGATACAATTATTGTATTTCTTCGTCATCAATGCCCTCATCAGACTGTTGAGTAGTGACTCTATGATGTATTCTTTTGAAGAAGGTTTCTGAATCTTCTTCATTATTGTCTTCAACAATTTTGTCTGACTTAGCAGAGCTAACAGAAAGATTATCTGTCTCAAAAATTGAATCGAATTGAGTCTGCATATATTGGAGACATTTCTTTTTTAATTCTTCCTCAGTAATTCGAGGATTTTTCCTTCTCAATGATTCCTTTAATTTTTTCAGAGGATTATCTTCTATTATTTTTCTCTTTAACTTGGCTTCTACAAGGATCTCATTTCCCTTGATAAATTTATGTACAATTTGTACCTTCTCTTTATCGTCAATACGATTCCACCATTTAATCAGAAAATTTCTGGCTAAAATTAAAAAATTATAATTATTGTACTCGCATTTAATTACCCATTTAAAAATATATGGTATTTCAAAATGGATAAAGAAATACATAGTACTCTCCTCCTCAAAAAGTTTGTCAGCATTCTGAAATAGAGGATAGGATTGTGCCCAAATAGCAAATAATTCTTGAAGGGATGGTAGTAAAATTTCTGATGTAGCACCAAATTGTAACCACCAGCGGATAAACCATGATTGAGGAGTAATAATGTGACAATTAATAATTTTGCTATAATTAACGTCACTGCGAAGATCATTGGTCTTCTGATAGAAATGTTCTATTTCAACTGATTTAGTTGTCAGCATGATAACTTCATAGATATTGCGCGGTCTTTACCCTGTACTGGAAACATATTGGCTTCCAAATATTTATCTTTCAATTTTCATGTATCATCCATTATTGGAATATCAAAATTTTCCAATTGAAGAATTTCTTCAGAATAATTATTTTGGGTGAAAATTGTTTCAACCTCAACTGCTTGCTTATAAGAAGAAACATTGGTTTCTTCAGAGTCTTGAATCAGAATACCTCTATTAGAGGTTTTTGTTTTACCAAATTGGTACTTTTGACTTTAGATCATCCATTGCAATAAAAATAATGGAAAGAACAGTTTCTGTAAATAATACAGAACATTCGCTTAAATTAATAAGCAAAGAAGATATTTGACATGTTCGGGATGTCTACAATCATGTCCATATTGGACTTATACCGGATGCATTTAATCCTACTAAGATATTTTTAATAGCTAAGTGTTTGAACATATTAAGGTGTTTAAAATGTTCTTCTACAGTATTTGAGAAGATTAATATATCTTCAATATAAGATAATATAAAATTAAAATGTTGAATGAATATTTCATTCATAATATTCTGAAATTCTGAAGGAGCATTCTTCAGACCAAAGGGCATTACATTCCATTCGTAATGACCAAAAGGAACAGTAAAAGCAGTCTTATACTTACCATTTTCATCAATTTGAATTTGTCAATAACCTGATTTTATGTCAAATTTAGAATAAATTCTGGCTTTAGCTAATCTATTGAGTAGATCCCTTTTATTAGGAATCAGATATCTAATCTATTTTAATACCTTATTTAAAGATTTATAATTAATAACAAGTCTTGGATCCTCTTTCTTTCTCAGCATTATTATTTACATAAAATGCTGTACAACTCCATGGAGAGTAAGACTTGGGAATTAATTTTTTATCCAATAAATCTTGAATTTTTTTTTTTATATAATTCAAGATATTCTTGATTCATTTGACAAGGTCTTGCCTTTTTCGGAACATTCCTTTCATTAAAGGATTCTTCATAAGAAAATAATTGTTATTTTCTATCCCAGAAAACATTAGGGATATTACTACAAGTGTGTAGCTTAAAGTTCTCTTCGACTTGTTTAATTTTTTGTTTAATTTCTAACTGTTTTAATTGCTGGATAATATTTACCTAAACAATTTCTTCTTTTAAGAAATTAATCTGATTCTCCTTTAAAGTAACTTTATTGAGAATCTTAATAAGGCTGTTGATAAGGGCACTACTAAATTTACTCGGGGCTAGCCCAGTTATGAAAAAAATTTACTCAGGCTAGTCCAAATTTTACTCATGCTAGCCCAAACTCTTCACCTCCTCCCGGTCCTCCACCGCCGCCTCCCGTCGCCTCCTCCGCCTCCTCCCGCCGCCTCCTTCCCCTCCCGCTCCTTCGTCTCGTACCCCTTTTCAGTGCTCGACTATCTCGGCACACTCAGCGTCCGCCGCTCCTCCCTCCCCTCCTTCCTCTGCCGCTACCACCAGGTCCTCCACTCCATCGTCGTGGAGGACTGTCAAAATTTTGACAGTCCTAATTTTTTAGACAACCAGTAAAATACATTTAAATGCAACCTAAAACCAGTAACAAATAAGTTAATTTCAACAAACCATATCTGATCATTTTACTAACTGAATATTGTATAGTCACATAGACATTGGTCAGATGACATGAATAATAGCACAATGACAAAGAAAAAAAACAGCACACAGGAAACCAAAAAAGAAAAAGAAAAATGGAAGGACCGTCAAAATTTGACATATATGTTAATTTTTTAGGACTGTTAAAATTTTGACAGTCCTACCTGGTAGGACTGTCAAAATTTTGACAGTTCTGATTATAAAAAAAATCAAGAGTGAAAAGTCCCAAATAAATTTTGGAAGTGACAAACTTGTAATTATCAATGGTAAACATATGGGCTGTCCCGAGTAAATTTAGTTGTGTCATTATCAACAGCCCTTAATAATTGAATTAGTTATAAATTCAAAAGTTATTTTTTTACTTTTATAACAAGTTATAATTTTTTTTTTATTTATCTCATTGATAGACATGAGGTGAGATATTAGAGAGTTTCCAGAACCGTTTCCAGAAGGTACGTTTTTCAGAAGCTGAAGAAGATGAAGGCCTTCGTCTTCATAGCATGATTTTGAAGAGAAGATTCCACTCCTGGTACCCATCCACATTAGTTTATCATGTCCGTCCCTAACACTGAGACAAATATTGGTGATAGCCTGCGCCTCTTCGGCTGAAAAAAATGGAGTGAATCAATTCGGTATTCCAGCGTCTTTGATCCGGGAGCATCAAATCCTGAACTAGCTTCGGCCCATTGGAAGGAATAACGCTGTCATTGATTCTGAAGTTGGCAAGGGAAGGCACCCATGGTCCTTCTTTAATCTTGATCCACCCTCCACTAATCTTCCAACAACAGTTTGAATAAAGAACATCGCAAATACTGAGCATGCTACGCCATGTCGGTGAGGCTCTCGACGATTCCTGCACAGACCAGAAACGCTCATTATGCAAATAAGTACCTCTTAGAAGCCTAGCACATGGTTGGTGAGGATCTGATAAAAATCTTAGCAAGCTGTAATACTAGCAAGAGCCCATTTATGTTCACCTATGACGTCAAAACTAGAATAGATGTTCACCATTTCATTCAAAAATTGTCACTTTAATGTAGCATAAGTCCGATTTCGATCCGACTTTGTTGTAGTGTCATCGAGTATGTGACACTTTCTGGAGATACAGAACCAATAAGTTGAATCTTTCAGTCAATGCTACACACGACTAACCAAAGATGAAATCTGAAACAAGTTCATCCAACAGATCATCCTTCAACATGCACTCGATTTGTCTTCCTATTATATCAACATCGTCTCCCAAAACCAACCTTCTTGTGTCGAGGATCTTCCCCTCCATGTTGCCCGTACTGAGTTCTTTCCGCTGTCGGACCACCATCTGCCAAACCTCTTCAAGGAGTCTTTCATGGCCCCATGCTGAGTGGTTCCACTTCTTCGGCATTACCTGTTAGATTTATTTGCCTTATGATTCAATAAAAGCAACTCCTTTCTTTTAGTCCCACATGGGAAAGGAGAAGTCATTCTCCTTTCCATATATTGCTTTACCCCTCTTAGTGGGTAAGTGGGCCTTGTAGGGGATGGGCTAGATCTCATCCAACCCGCGAGCGGGTGCGCGATTTAATGCGCGGTTTTACGCGTTTATTATTCGCGCACTTAGCACTTTGCGCGCCGCGGAACGGACACGGGTAAAAAGGTAATTTCCTAACTTATTTTATTTTTTATTTTCCGTTGATTTGGTCTGTTGGGTTACTGGTCTTCCGCGGAACCGTTCTCACGTAATCCCGTTACGGAAAGAGTGGGATAGGTTACGTGAGACATATATTCAGGATCGTGATTCTGAGATCTGTAGAACAGAATCAGTTTTCCTTCTCTCTCTCTCTCTCTCTCTGTTCGGAACGAAAGAACGATCCTACAGAGACGAAAAAGAAGAGGAAAACACCAGAACCTTAATTCCTTCAAAAATTCCTCCGTCAAATCTTTCTTCTTCGGGCAAAGTTGTGATCGTTCGTGGGATTCGCCACCGGGTGCACGGTGAAGTGAATCGAAGGATTCGTTGTATCTCGGGGATAGATCGCCAGGAACCCACTGCACTGTTCGTGGGGCGAAATTCTATTCTAAGGACAACGTGTAACGTGCCTCGAATCCTATACTATTTCTTGTTTTAATTTTACTTCTTCCTATTTGCATTATTTAGGAATTTAACCAACATTACCCAGGGGTGTAGATTCATGAAAGGGGCCAGAACTTCAGCCAGGATGCAGCTAATGAGATCGAAAGAGAGCTTCCTCGCCGATCTTGCCCACTTCCCTAGTGTATCATACTTCTTTTCGAGTTTCTCAAACACACCTGGGTGTACCGGGTTCTCCAGGGTGTAGCATCATGCATCGAAAATTTCATCTTGTTTGGCCCCATGAACACCAGAATCAACAAGGATATCGAGTAGGTACGAGAAATCTCTTTCTTCTTCATTTCTAAATGTTTGCAGTATCTCTGCCTCTTGCCGTGGGGAGCTACAGCCCCCAGTATCATCCTCGCTCAAACTGAGAGCTTCACATTCTTCGTCGTATGTGTCAGACTTTTCCAACCTCAAAAGTTGAAGCTGCCTGCGGAGCCCTGCAGGTTTTGTAAATTTAATCATGCACAAACAAGGAATAACCGTTATAACAGATGAAAAAAGAAAAGTAGCTTGGGTACATTTACTGACCTTGAAGACCAGCATTGACTCTCTCGAAGCTTTCTCGGCTGGGATGCTCTTCATATGGAAGCTCTAGAACAGATACTGGACTTGGTTGCTCAGCCTCTTCCAGGCTTTTATGTGACTCTGGATCTGTTCGGTCACATTGATTACGAGGGGAATCTACTTGAGGATTATCAGCTAATGTTACCTGATGTCATGTAACATATGCTTTAGGAAAGGAAATTGGCACTTAAAATGATTTTCAAAAGAACTATAATTTGGTAACATTTTTTCAGAATGTTTTCTGATAGATGGATCACTTTATTCAGTGAAAACTTAAGCTATTTGCAGTATAAAGAGTCCCCTTCGGAACAAACAAAAGAATGCCGAGAATCATTCATCCAACTACTGGTGTATGGAACACTGAAGTCTTGGAGATTTTCTCTCCTTTTGCTTTAGTTCTAGAAAACGTTTCAGTTTCTACCCTCCTAAAGACTCACTTTTGCTTACTGTAATTTAGTGCTTTCATGATAAATCCTTCAGAGGTACTTGTACCAATGTAAGCAAGAGGGAAAGGAGACTCGGTTATATATGGCAGGAAATTAGAAAATTTTCCTTCTCTAGTAGTGAAATGTGTTTAAACCAAACGGCAAACATGTGACAAAGTAATGATGAGGAAGAATATTGTACAAGGAAATAATTGATGATTATTATTGATGAGAAGACTACATATATATAGGAGAGGCTAACCCCTCTCTCTATTATTCTACCCGATGTGAGACTAAAATCAATTACTAATATAACACTTAACACCCTCCCTCAAACTGGAGTATATATGTCAATCATGTCCAGCTTGTTACACAAAAATTGAACCCGATGACCCAAAAGAGACTTTATGAAGATATCAGCTATCTGATCACCAGTCCTCACATGATGAAACTTTATTACCCTTTTTTTATACTCATCGCAGACGAAATTGATATCGATTTCTATGTGCTTCGTCCTTTCATGGAACACATGATTGGTAGCAATATGAATAACAGACTGATTATCACACCACGTATATGCTGCTTTAGATCATGCTTCTTCCCCCAATTCTTGTAGCAGATACTTCAGATATAGCACATCTGCTGTGCCATAAGCAATAGTTCGATATTGTGCTTCGGAACTTGATCATGCGATCACACTCTGCTTTTTGCTTTTCCACGATACCAGGTTTCCACCAATAAACACCGAGTAACCAGATGTAAATCGTCTATCCGTCAGACTTGCACCCAGTCAGCATCGGTAATGTACTCAACATTCGTATGTCCCTGATTCTCCATGCAAATTCTTTTTCCAAGATTCTGAACTAGATAGCGCATAATTTTGAGAACTGTCTGCCAATGTGGAACTCGTGAAGAAGACATAAATCTACTCGCGACACTGACGACAAAAAATATCTGGACGAGTCATAACTGCCAAGTAGTTGAGTTTTCCAACTACTCGATAATATTGATCCGGATTAGTCATCAGTTCCCCCTCGTCAGAAAGTAACTTTTCCCCTGGGTCCATTGGCGACGTTGCTCCCTTGGCTTGCATCATTCCTGCATCATTTAGTATGTCTAGTACATACTTTCTCTGAGGCATGACAATATCCTTCTTTCCCCTTATGACTTCAACACCCAAGAAGTAGCTCAGTGCTCCCATATCCTTGGTCTGAAACAGCTCTCCCAGAAAATTCTTCAATCCTGCAATGTCCTGACTGTCGTCTCATGTGATTACAATGTTGTCAACATAGACACAAAATAGTATCCTCCCAGCTGATGTCTGTCTGTAGAATATCGAATGATCCTTCTTTGATTGACACATGTCAAACTGAGTAACAATATGTGTAAATCGACCAAACAACGCACTTTACCCTCCCTTGCAACGAACCCGGGAGGTTGCACCACATATACTTCTTCGTCAAGATTCCCCTGTAAAAATACATTCTTGATATACAGCTGAAATAATGGCCAGTCATAGCGAACAACTAAGGCCAAGAGTACGCGTACATAGGTCATTCTGGCAAACGGGAAGAATGTCTCAAAATAATCCACACCATAGGTCTGAGAATATCCTTTAGCCACAAGACGAGTCTTTAGTCGATCAAGAGTGTCATCCGGTTTCACTTTGATCGTGAACACCCATTTAAAACCGACTGCATGTTTACCAGTCGGCAAATCGACCAAATCCCAAGTATGGTTTTCCGGAAATGCTTTCATTTTCTCTTTCATATCAGCAAGCCAACCGGGATATTTGAGATCCTCCTCAGCAGTATTGGGAATCTGAATTCCATCAATAGTAGCAATCAAGGACTGAGTGTGGCTCGCTAGCCCTTTTTAGTTGTAAACATACAAGGGATGATTACGACAGGCATGACGAGGTCGATCTGGTAGAACATACGGAGGCGAATCAGAGGAGCTGGAGGAAGATGACCCTGTGACCGTAGGCACTGTCTGTTATGCGCGATCGGGCGATGTGAACTGGTGTCCACGGACCATCTGACCGGGATACTGGCTCGGTAGGGGAAGGCACCCGTACGGGAGGCTGTTGTGTTTGAACAGGAAACTACAAAAAATACTCTTCTGGGTAAACTTGGGGAACTGAATTCACAGTTTGTGGAAGTGGAGAAAACTTAATTTCAACAAAGACAACATCCCGAGAGAAAAATACATCTTCAAGCTATACCATTTCTGATTCTTAGGATACCAAAGAAAAACACATTGTATTGCCTTAGGATCTAATTTAGAAAGAGTCGGTCGGGTATCCCGAACAGAACACAAGCAACCAAAAATTTTGAGAGAGAGAAAACGGCTCTCGATCGGGATATAACCGAGAAAAGGGAGTAGCACCATTGAATACGGATGATGGTATGCGATTAATAAGCTAACAAGTTGTAAGTACCGCATCCGACCAAAATTTTTTGGGAGTACGTGCTTGAAACATAAGAGCACGCGTTGTTTCCAAGAGATGTCGATTCTTTCGTTCGGCCACACCATTCTGTTGTGGTGTGTAAGGAGAAAAAATTTGGTGGATGATGCCATATCGAGACAGATGCGAGTCAAAATCACGAAACATATACTCACGACCATTGTCACTTCGAAGACATTTAATTGGAACACCAAATTGTGTTCTAATTTCTGCATAAAAATTGCACCAAATTTTAAATAATTCGGAGCGATTTTTCATCAGATAGACAAAAGTGATAGGTGAGTAATCATCAACAAACGTAACAAAATATTTGAAACCCATCACCGAATCAACTGGACAAGGTCCCCATACATCTGAATGCACCAACTTGAAAGGAGCGGATGCAATTTATTATGACTCACCGGATAAGGGACCCGATGATGCTTAGCTAAACAACACGACTCACAATAAAAATTAAATAGAACATCTAAAGACGGGTACATTTGCTGAAGAGTTTGGATTGATGGATGACCTAACTGACAATATAACTCAAAAGAATTGAGTTTCACGCCGGCACAAGTAACCGAAGAAGATACGTCAAACAGATACAAGCCTCCAGCCACATATCCCTTACCGATAGTCTTTCCAGTCTTCAGGTCCTGAAAAACACAACCATTAGGAAAAAATATTACCGAGCAATGTAAATCGCGAGTAATTTGACTAATTGAAAGCAGACTGAATGGGTTTCCAAGATTATGCAATACAGAATGGAGGAAGTTAAAATGCAATGAATGAACATAGATGGTAATGTAACCTCCGTATCCTGAAATTCGTGCTTAAATGTTGTTATTAGGTTAATTTGGGGCTATTGGGATTTTTCCATAATTTTTTGTTAATTAAAAACTAGTAACCCTAATTTTCTAGGACTTTCAAGAATTTATTTTAGGGTCAAATATAATTACAAAAATCCCAAACTTTTATTTTATGTTCTAAATAATCAAATATATTTTCTAGAATTTTTTGGGAATTTTCTGATTATTTTTAGCATTTATTTTGAGTTAATTATGAAAAACTGAATTAAAAACTAATTTCTGAAAAAGAAAACCCAAAAAGTAATTATTTCTGCCCAGTCAGCAAACAGGGGGCCCACCTGTCAGCCTCCCGTAGCGAACAGTGCGGGGCCCGCCTGTCAGTGACCGCGGGGTGGGTGCGAGCCGAGCCGAGCCGACCTCGAGCCGAGCCGAGTCAGAGTTCGACTCGGACTCAGCTGAGCCGAGCCGCATCGAACTGTGACCGTCCGATCTGAGTGGGCAGCCCTGGATTGCTGCCACGTGGCGCACTGTGAGCCGTGGTTGCTCTCTCTCTCCTCTATATATATATATATTAGTTTAGTTATTTATTTTTAGGGTTTTTCTTCAGCCGAATTTTGGAGAATTGCCATCTAGAGTTCCTTCATCTTCCAGAAGCCATTGCGCATAGCTCCGGACTCCAAATGAGGCCTAGTTTTTTGTGCTAGAACAATATTGAGGTTATCTTTCTGATTATATAAATTGTTTTACGAAATTATGAGTATTAAATTCTGGAAAATTCGTAGAGCACAGTATGTCCAAAAATAGACGTGTTTCGATATTTTCGTGATTCCGGGAGAACCAGGAATCAGAATCATGAATCGTTTAAAGTTTCGGAAAGCTAATGTCAATATCATTGACATATGTTTTTTCCAGAATTTATTTTCGAAGTATTTTATATTGTTAATTTTGTAGAACATCTAGGTTAGAATTTAACCATCGGTGCACAATACGAAACTTGTACGTGCCATAATTCCCAAACGAATTTGAATTCGGACGAGCCGTAAATTCCAGCATGTTTTTGACGCTGAAATCTACAGGAATTCATGCATGAAAGTCGAGTTTGTGTCGGTTGACTTTTCGGTCAACAGATCGTCTCGATTTGCGTGTCATAAGTCTCGAGTTGATAAAATTCAGTTCTTTTGGATAAAAATTTAGGCATTAACCTAAAAATTAGAATAATAAGATTAAAATAGGATTTTAGAGTAATTATTTCATAATTAAATAAATTAAAATAAATTATATTTTGACATGGTAAGTTTGTAATACATAGGCTATTTGGACCGTGACTTGGACTCTGATTCATACCAGCAGCAGGACCCCAGGCGAGTACATTCTCTGACAGTTTCCATTATGTTGATTATCTCTATAATTCTTGTTGTATAGCGTGCATGACTCTGACACTGTTCTTTACACGAGTTGGCATCATTGAGACCTGTCACAAGGAGTCGTGATTGGAATCCATCGTGCTAGCTGGGGAAATGGGGAAATATTAGTAGCTTATGTGATCATACCCAACCTTACATGCATCATAGCTCACCCACATCTCACGTCGGTGCAGCCTGACCCTTACATGCCTCATCGCTGTTACATATGGTTAGCCGGACTTGTTGGGGATGAACGCTAATCAATGTAATGAGTCATATAGTCCCAAGCCGATCACATGATCTACTGATGTTTCGCACACTTAGTTAGATGTTCTTGACATGTATCTCTAGTATATGGATCTAGCATCTCCACATGTTCTAGTTATTGTTCTTGTACACACTTATATACCAGTTCATTATTCTTGCGTGTACTTGGATTTCTATTTCATTGCTAGATGTAAATTGATGATGACATGCTCAAGTATTCTTTATTCGGATTTTTTCATTTAAAGTAATAAAATAATATATATTTATAAATAACGGGAAAAGATTGGGGAAATTGCATGTAAACCCCCTCACCCAAAATAGATATTTTGTGTATATTTTATATTATTATAGATATTAAATTTCTTTAGAGTATTCTGTTATTTAATTAGCAAATGAATTTCTTGATATATTTACTTATATAAATATTTATTTAGAATCATTTTTAGGTTATTTTAGATTTTTGAAATTAATTAGGATTTATTTGGATATATATATAGTCTTAATATTAGATAGATGCTAATTTAGTGTTAATAGATATTAATAAGATTTTATAAATTATTTGTATTATATTTAATTATATTCAAGATTATAAATTATTGAGATAGATTCAAACTCTACTTTAAATTAATTCAAATCCTGAACCTACTAGGAAAGCAACTTAATGTATATCATATCCTTATTTAAATTCATCATAATCCTATCCAAATTAACCAATCCTAGTTGTATTTAATTAAGTAGTCTCCACCATTATAAATACCTCATCCTTCATATTTTTCTTCCCCAAAATTCCTCTATTTTTCGTCCAAAAATAGCCCAAATTCGTCATAAATTCAGCCTCATTTTCTACTAGTTATGACGAATTAAAAAGACGATATCTCCTAGCTCCGGACTCCAAACGAGACCTAGTTTTTTTTTGTTAGAACGATAATGAGGTTAGCTTTCTGATTATATAAATTGTTTTTCTAAATTATTAGTATTAAATTCTGAAAAATTTGTAGAGCACAGCATGTCCGAAAATAGACGTGTTTCGATGTTTTCGCGATTCCGGGAGAACCAGGAATCAGAATCACGAACCGTTTAAAGTTTCGGAAAGCTAATGTCGAGATCATTAACATATGTTTTTTCCAGAATTTAATTCGAAGCATTTATATACTGTTAATTCTGTAGAACTTCTAGGTTAGAATTTAACCATCGGTGCACAATACAAAATTTGTATGTGCCATAATTTCCAAACGAATTTGAATTCGGACGAGCCGTAAATTCCAGCATGTTTTTTTACACTGAAATCTATAGGAAATCATGCATGAAATTTGAGTTTGTGTCGGTTGACTTTTCGGTCAACAGATCGCCTCGATTTGCGTGCCATGAGTCTCGAGTAGATATAATTCAGTTTCTCTGGACAAAATTTAGGAATTAATATAAAAATCAGAATAATAAGATTAAAATAGGATTTTAGAGTAATTATTCCAGAATTAAATAAATTAAAATAAATTATCTTTTGACGTGATAAATTTGTAATACATAGGCTATTTGGACTGTGACTTGGACTCTGATTCATACCAGCAGCAGGACCCCAGGCAAGATACCTTGCCAAATTGTTTACAGTACTTTGCATGCTATTTATATTTCTTTTTATTTATTTCATTTCTGTATAGTTCTTGCATGTGTAGTTTTTCTCCAGTCATTACTATGTATTAGATATGTTGACACACACATGGCACCTAGTATCATGGGAGGACAATCATTAGGCGTATGGGCTTTTAACCACTCTGGTAAACCGTAGTATATAGTTCGCACTACGGGCGTGTGTCGCGCTGGTCGCTACCCTAGAGGTATGTCGATTTCTGTAGAGTCGCGCTGGTCGCTACCCCAGAGGTATGTCGATTTCTGATGTTCTAGACGGGTGTGTGAGTTGTGAGGCTTAGATCGAGTAGACTACCCTTGCCCATACGTCGAAAAGTTGTCCTCATTTGCATTCATATAGATTGTCTTGTACAGCGTACTTATTTATTTTCAAACCATATGCATGTTTACTGTATTCAAATTGGCTCGTATTTTCTGTATCTTGTTATGTCCCTCTGAGGACCTGGTCCGCTGCCAGGTGTATCTTTTCTTGAGTATTTGCAGGAGCACAGATTTGGATGGTTACATGTGATCCGAGGATGTCTTCTCTTCGAGCTGTGATGGATAGCTGGTATTCTTATATTGTGTTGTGGTGTTGTACTCATATTGTATTTGCTCTTATATTCGAGTTGGTAGTGGATTTGTTTCCATCCAACTATCATCCTTAGATACTTCTTATTAAGATCTAGTTTCATAGATACTGGTTATTTATTTCTATATGATTTTGGTAGATGAGATTTAGATTTTACCCTGTGACTTGTATTATATTTTATACCACTTGTGGATTTTATATTCATATTACAGCGTACGTATGGATTTGGTTTCCATATATTGGAGTTGCCATATCCATGCGGCTGGCATGCTTACGTGTCCTAGTCCTACATATTTTTGGGACTGGGGCTTGACATGTTTTTGTGGTGGCCCATGCAGGTCGAGAGCATATTGTCTCGGTTACGTTACTGTACCGAACAAGCCTGCACCTAGGACTAGAGTATAGGATCTCATCCACAATTGACTATGATTCATCTTCCTCCTCTCTATTCTATTCGAATAATTGCATCCTGCTTGATTCCTGTACTTCCCTAATAGTTCTTTGAGAATAGCCTTCTGCTAGAATATAGGAACCCCTATTATTAGGATGATAATTATGGTAGCACACCTATTAAGAATACAACGAGAATATAGACACACCACTAAGTTTAGAATATCTAGTGAACCCTAGAATTCTTTATCTATAGATTGGTTTACTATTACCCCCTGATGTATTATGAAGACTTGAGAGTAGTATAGAAACTACTAGAGTTAGTTAGAAGTTTTACCATAATGTTTGACACCTAGTATCACATAGTCTTTTGAGCTATTAATTGAAGTGTAATCGAATGATATTTATCGCATGCTAGCAAAAGACGACAGTGTTTATTCAGACCATAGAATTTAGAGGTCCTTGCCCTATTTGGTCGACTAGCGACTTAGATAAGGAGATTGTATGATAACTGTAGAGATTGTAGAGTCTTTTATTATTATTGCTTATGTTGTTTTTGCTTTTGCGAACTTGAATTATTTTGTAACTTCTCACATCATAATCCAGCGTTATATTTTCTGTGCTACCTTGAATTATGCTGCTATTATAGCCTAGTTTTTGCAAGCTTAATCTTATATCGAGCTTGTTCATGACATATGTGTTATTGGGGCCTGATCAACCACACTAATACAAATTGTCTAATCAGAATCAGTGTATTATGGTCTAGCTAGCCATAATGCGCTTGATTCGCCCTTCGTAATAGTATTTTACGTGGATTGAGATGTATAGTGGACCAGTTGACAAATATACTTACCCTCTAGATACGACAAAGCATATCATATCAAGTACATAACTGCACCGATGTGAGCATGCGAATAGGAAATTACCAAATTAAGATTTCAATCCACAACTGTCTTGACAATTCCCATTTGAATTCTTTAAACGCTTTGATTCCCATACTTCCATTCTATTACCCCTCCTTGAACTCTTTTCCGTTGCTTTCCGTCTTTCCTTGTTTCGGAAAGACGAAATCTCGTGCTTGGATATAAGTGATACACGGATAGTACAAGATATACCCCATAGGTCAATCACATTATTTGGTGACTATCTTTCATAATTGATTAAGGGCATATCACATATGATATAGTTGGTGTTAAAGTTTTGAGGATTAAATGACATGAGAAAATAAATCGAGGAATATTTTTCTTAAATGTAAGAGCCTTATGTGATAGATGGGTAAATTCTAAGTTGGGTAGAAATTGCATTATTAAACTTTAGGTAAATTCTTTTAGATTGTGATCAAGTGAGATTAGATAGAGAGAAACCATGTTCTATTTTAATTTCGAGGACGAAATTTTTGTAAGTTGGGTAGATTGTAAACCCCCCACCCAAAATAGATATTTTGTGTATATTTTATATTATTATAGATATTAAATTTCTTTAGAGTATTCTGTTATTTAATTAGCAAATGAATTTCTTGATATATTTACTTATATAAATATTTATTTAGAATCATTTTTAGGTTATTTTAGATTTTTGAAATTAATTAGGATTTATTTGGATATATATATAGTCTTAATATTAGATAGATGCTAATTTAGTGTTAATAGATATTAATAAGATTTTATAAATTATTTGTATTATATTTAATTATATTCAAGATTATAAATTATTGAGATAGATTCAAACTCTACTTTAAATTAATTCAAATCCTGAACCTACTAGGAAAGCAACTTAATGTATATCATATCCTTATTTAAATTCATCATAATCCTATCCAAATTAACCAATCCTAGTTGTATTTAATTAAGTAGTCTCCACCATTATAAATACCTCATCCTTCATATTTTTCTTCCCCAAAATTCCTCTCTTTTTCGTCCAAAAATAGCCCAAATTCGTCATAAATTCAGCCTCATTTTCTACTAGTTATGACGAATTAAAAAGACGATATCTCCTAGCTCCGGACTCCAAACGAGACCTAGTTTTTTTTTGTTAGAACGATAATGAGGTTAGCTTTCTGATTATATAAATTGTTTTTCTAAATTATTAGTATTAAATTCTGAAAAATTTGTAGAGCACAGCATGTCCGAAAATAGACGTGTTTCGATGTTTTCGCGATTTCGGGAGAACCAGGAATCAGAATCACGAACCGTTTAAAGTTTCGGAAAGCTAATATCGAGATCATTGACATATGTTTTTCCCAGAATTTAATTCGAAGCATTTATATACTGTTAATTCTGTAGAACTTCTAGGTTAGAATTTAACCATCGGTGCACAATACAAAATTTGTATGTGCCATAATTCCCAAACGAATTTGAATTCGGACGAGCCGTAAATTCCAGCATGTTTTTTTACACTGAAATCTATAGGAAATCATGCATGAAATTTGAGTTTGTGTCGGTTGACTTTTCGGTCAACAGATCGCCTCGATTTGCGTGCCATGAGTCTCGAGTTGATATAATTCAGTTTCTCTGGACAAAATTTAGGAATTAATATAAAAATCAGAATAATAAGATTAAAATATGATTTTAGAGTAATTATTCCAGAATTAAATAAATTAAAATAAATTATCTTTTGACGTGATAAATTTGTAATACATAGGCTATTTGGACTGTGACTTGGACTCTGATTCATACCAGCAGCAGGACCCCAGGCAAGATACCTTGCCAAATTGTTTACAGTACTTTGCATGCTATTTATATTTCTTTTTATTTATTTCATTTCTGTATAGTTCTTGCATGTGTAGTTTTTCTCCAGTCATTACTATGTATTAGATATGTTGACACACACATGGCACCTAGTATCATGGGAGGACAATCATTAGGCGTATGGGCTTTTAACCACTCTGGTAAACCGTAGTATATAGTTCGCACTACGGGCGTGTGTCGCGCTGGTCGCTACCCTAGAGGTATGTCGATTTCTGTAGAGTCGCGCTGGTCGCTACCCCAGAGGTATGTCGATTTCTGATGTTCTAGACGGGTGTGTGAGTTGTGAGGCTTAGATCGAGTAGACTACCCTTGCCCATACGTCGAAAAGTTGTCCTCATTTGCATTCATATAGATTGTCTTGTACAGCGTACTTATTTATTTTCAAACCATATGCATGTTTACTGTATTCAAATTGGCTCGTATTTTCTGTATCTTGTTATGTCCCTCTGAGGACCTGGTCCGCTGCCAGGTGTATCTTTTCTTGAGTATTTGTAGGAGCACAGATTTGGATGGTTACATGTGATCCGAGGATGTCTTCTCTTCGAGCTGTGATGGATAGCTGGTATTCTTATATTGTGTTGTGGTGTTGTACTCATATTGTATTTGCTCTTATATTCGAGTTGGTAGTGGATTTGTTTCCATCCAACTATCATCCTTAGATACTTCTTATTAAGATCTAGTTTCATAGATACTAGTTATTTATTTCTATATGATTTTGGTGGATGAGATTTAGATTTTACCCTGTGACTTGTATTACATTTTATACCACTTGTGGATTTTATATTCATATTACAGCGTACGTATGGATTTGGTTTCCATATATTGGAGTTGCCATATCCATGCGGCTGGCATGCTTACGTGTCCTAGTCCTACATATTTTTGGGACTGGGGCTTGACATTGCAGAGGGGGGGACCACTCGCCAACTCAGTTGGCGAGCTGCTGAGTTGGCGAGCATCTCGCCAACTGAGTTGGCGGGGCACTCTCCTCGAGAGGCCCGCTCGCCAACTCAGTTGGCGGGCCAGTGAACGTTGGCTTTTCAGCCATTGGGCAACGGCTATATTCCCATCCTATATAAACACCCCCCCCCCAAACACTACCCCAAACACTCCTCACACCACATTCTTCTCTTATTTTCACAACTTCCTCCTCTTGATATTTACTGGCGATGGCTACCCGCAATAACGGTCATATTCCTGGCGGACCGACTACCGCGCTTATTATTAAGCAACGTGAAGAGCACATTTCTAGTCAGATATTTACTGGCGAGGTAATTTTTGAAATTACAAGTTGCCAACTTTATTAATGTATATGTTTTTTATAATGCCTATGTTTACTTTATTAATGCATATATTTTTTATAGTTATACGACCATGATAATGCTTTACGAACCCGGATTCACGTACATTGGCGGTGTGAAAGGAATTATCGTACGTGGGAGCTTAATCCAGCTCAAAAGGCTTTGGTGGAATCCATTGGATTCCACTATATAGATCGTGTTAGATATTTAATTCACGATCTTCATTTAGTTGTAAGCCTTACGGAGCATTGGTGGCCAGAACGCAACACTTTTCAACTCCCATTCGGCGAGATGACGATCACCCTTTTTGATGTGGCGAATATACTAGGGTTACCTATTAAAGGTAACGCTATATATTTTGATCCGCACTTAAAGGGATCTGATCTGATCCGGAGTTATCTTGGTGTTAGCCCTCCTTCAGGTCTAAAAGACGACAATTATGTAAAATTTTCATGGCTCCGTGGTAACTTTATAGACCTACATCAAACTATTGATGGGGTGGTTGATGTAGATGAAAATCGGGTATATTTTTTTTAGTAAATTTGTTTATTACTTAATTTAGTGGTGCAATTCTATATAACACTTAATAAATGCAGGTCATTCATTGCACTAGAGCGTATCTGCTCTGTTTATGTGGTGCAATTCTATTTCCCGATGCATCGGAAAATATGGTAAATGTGCAGCTTTTACTATTCTTGGATGGTCTGACCAAACCTACTGAGCATGCGTGGGGAGCTGCTACCCTTGCATTTTTGTACGCCAATCTGACAGAATTTTTCAGATCCAATCGCAAGAGTATTTGTGGATGTATTTCACTGATACAGGTATGAATTAAAGACCTTAAAAACTAAGAGTAATTTTATACGCAAATTATGTTTGTACTAATGTCATTTTTTTGTTTTATAGTTCTGGTCCTACGAGCACTTTTATATTGGTAGGCCTGTTACCAACATTCTCAGTAATGTTGGAGTATTTCCAGTTGCTATGCGCTGGCCTACAGACGTAGTGGATTATCAACACTACCAATACAGGACTATATCACTATATCGTAGCCAATTTG
This sequence comes from Iris macrosiphon, assembly GCA_036927795.1. NCBI lineage: Eukaryota > Viridiplantae > Streptophyta > Magnoliopsida > Asparagales > Iridaceae > Iris > Iris macrosiphon. The sequence continues at coordinate 200,836 of JAYESA010000104.1, read as the reverse complement.
ATACACTGCGGTATAATCAAGTAATTTTTAAATATGCAATAAATATCTTTAAATTATTTAAGTTTTGATCGTAGATAAACATCACATCATATTGATACAATCTCTTTAAATAGGTAACCTGGTTACCGTACTCATATGAACCTGATGCTCCAGAAATCAAGATGACATCCTATGCATTTAGTTTACACAGATGTCATATTATATATGATCGGTTCACCATGTACCATCCGGCAGACCGTGTTCTTCGGCAATTCGCAATGGCCCCAATAATTCCCGATGATCTACCGACAGTCGGTTATCAGACATCAAATGCATTACAACGAATCATTGGTCTCGTTGCTGACTGGAATAATCGGTTCGAGAATTATAGTGTCAGGGACATGTCTCCCATACTAAATTCTGCTGAGGAATGTAAGTTATAAGTTACTCATTATTCGTATTGATTTAGTGTAAATAGTTTGCTAAAATTTTGTTTACATTTTGCAGACATAGGTAGCCTCGACTACAGGCGATGGTGGGGATGCCCTCTTATGAGCAACAGAGTATACCACTACGAGGAGCCCAGGTTCAAGACTAGATCTGTAGACGATTCTACTCTGCGTGCTTTTGCCGATTGAATACATGATTTGGTATGACTTCATTAAACTTTCAAAAATACATATACATAGATATGATAAATATATTAATTTACGTGTTCTTCAAATTTCAGAGTGTTGTATACCAACAATTTTTGCAACAACCTGAGATAAACCTTCACCCACAAGGTCGACTTCTTATGGAGGAACTTGTGACTCGTGTTGAGCATCTGGGTATTGGACGGGAACCGGAAATGCCTCCATTACAATCCCGTCTTCCACCGGACTATCCGACCGGCTTAGTACGACAGAGACACTCTCGTCGTCGTCGGCGTCGGGATACTGCTGAAGCGGGCCCTAGTGACCAGTATGCTGAAGCGGGCCCTAGTGAGCAGTATGCTGAAGCGGGCCCTAGTTACCAGTATGCAGGAGCGGATCCGAGTTACCAAACTGCTGGAGATGAAAGCTACCAGATATTCACATAATTTTTTTCGACTCCATCAGCACCGCTGCCTACCCAAACTCAACAAGACGAGGACGAGGATCAGTAGAAAATTTGTAACATTGTATTATTAAAAATTTTGTATGATTTGTAATGGTTTTTTATTACAATATTTGGGTATTGAACAATTCTATTTTAATCTCTTGGTTGACTAGTACATCTTCTTCGGTTGTGTCCCATAGCACCACAATTACTGCAACGTAGATCTCTTGTCGATGAATCACGGGGTTTGATGCGGTTCTTCTTTGGTCTTCCGACTTTGCGTCTTACATCTGGCACCCCAATTTGTCCTCTTACCAAAGGACCTTGGATTTCGTAGGAAACTGGAATTGGCTCCATTTTTTGAGCGTATACGGTTTTCAAGTTTTTCGTCGAAAATACTGCAGGATAAAAAGTATCAATACTAATATTGCAATATCTACAAACAAAACATGCATGTATACATGGTATATAAGTATGGTACCATCTAAAACATGTACAGGTTCTGTCAGTTATATGAACAATATAGGTTCTACCTGTTGTCCGGTCTATTATTTCAAACTTATAACTATCAATAGCTAATATTTCTAGGTGGTTCTTCTCTTTGATAATAGAAGCCATATTTTTTAACATCTTCGGACAATAATCTGTGTCTATATTTTCAGCAAACTTTCTACGATTGTCATGAAGTGTAATAATCTTGGCTCTAATACCATCGAGAAGTATTGTAATTGGCTTATCTCGTAATTTCTTAATCCAGCTATTGAAACATTCAGCAAGATTAGAAGTGTTAATATCTAATCTAGGACAAGTAGCATACGCTGTTATCCAATGTTCAAATCGACGACTTTTATCGTTTACACCAATAAGCCAATCGTACAACACTATGTTCTCGGCTTTAATTATATCAAACACACTCTCTGCATCCGTTTTATTATATGATCTAGCAAGCGAGTCTAACAAGCGTTGAAATACTGGTTCTTTTGAAACTTTTTTCATGTTTTGTTTAAAATGTTGAATACAAAAAAAATGAGGAGATGCAGGAAAAATAGCACGAACAGCATTTATTAATCCCTTTTGCTTGTCAGATATAAATGAAATTGAACTCCAATCATTAAAACAACTTTCAAAAGATATTTTAAGCGAATTTAAAAACCAAGACCAAGAATCACTATTCTCACCTTCAGCAACAACATAAGCTATAGGATATAATTGATAGTTAGGATCGTGAGCACAAGCAATAAATAAGATACCTTGATATTTAGACGAAAGAAATGTAGCATCAGTACTAATAATTGGTAAACATCCACTTAAAAATCCATCAATACATGCTTTAAAACAAATAAAAATTCGTTGAAAGCTATTGTTTTCGGCAGTTTTAATAAAACATGTACTACCTGGATTTGTCTCCATAATTCTATAACAATACTCCTCAAGACTAGCGTATGCCTCATCATAACTACCATTAATTTCAGCTTAGTGCTGTCTCTCGGGCTCTCCATGCTTTGGAATAACTAACTTGTATACGGTGCTCCCTATATATATCTTTAACAATTTGTGATGGACTGTATGACTGGTTATCTCTAATAATGTCAATTATCATGGTCTTAATCCATGAAGCGGTAGCTAGTCGATGACGTCCTGTACTAAGTCTTCCTAAACAAGAATGACGATTTTCTAATGTACTAACTTTAACTATATCGCCATTTCCAATAGATTTGACATATACTCTCCAATTACAATTCGGTTGATCACAACTATATATAATTCCATGAGCATTATTCATAAGACTAGCTGAACAACTAAAATTATATTTAATTGCTAAATTACTTATAAAGCTTCTAAAGTGAGAACGACTAGGAAATGATTGTCCCTTAAATAATTCATCAGTGATAGCTTTTACAACATCATCATCTACTGTATAACCTATATTTTCAACTAAATCATCACTATTTCCATCGTCGTTGTCACTATCATCATCATGATTAGATTCATCTGATGAATGACCTTCTTGGATAAATGAAACTATTTGTTGAGAAGAACTAGCACCCGAACTAACATGCTGATATTCAGAAAAATATTCATTATTTCTACTATCTAAGGTTGCTGCTACTTTAATAACATATATTTTTATATATCGTGATTGTGAATTAATCTCAAGAATATAATTCCATGCATCTTCACTATCTATCAAAAAATAATTAGAACAAAAAATAGACTTCAGAATAAAATCATAATGAATAGAACAACGTTCAATAATATGATTACGTATATTTTCAAAACTAATATTCGGATAAGTTGAAAAAATTATACTTTCTCCTCCTTCGTAATTTAACCCATTTACTTTACCGCCGTGCGAGCATACAATTCTTACGCTACGATCCATGAAGGTTGAGAACTATTGCTACAGAAAATAGGAGGAGGAAGCTGTGAAAATAGGAGGAGGAAGCTGTAAAAATTTGAGGAAGAGGAGGAGGAGGAGGAGGAGGAGGAGGAGAATGTGTTGTGTGAGGAGTGTTTGGGGGGGGGTGGGGGGTGTTTATAGGAGTTGGAGGGAGCCGTTGCCCAACGGCTGAAAAGCCAACGTTCACTGGCCCGCCAACTGAGTTGGCGAGCGGGCCTCTCGAGGAGAGTGCCCCGCCAACTCAGTTGGCGAGATGCTCGCCAACTCAGCAGCTCGCCAACTGAGTTGGCGAGTGGTCCCCCCTTCTGCAATTATCCCAATATTTTCCCGTTATTTATAAATATATATTATTTTATTACTTTAAATGAAAAAATCCGTTCTTTATTCCAGTATTCTATTTATTCCAATATTTCTATTTCCAGCATTCCCTTATTCCAGTATTTCTTATTGCCAGTATTTTCTATCTGTCTTGTATTTCTTTACATTGTGTTATAGTTTTTGTCAATATATGTGGAACTGCTGTTAGAGGTGTATTTCGTTCCAATCCTGACTGGATATTTTTTCCAGACTGTGACATAGAGGACTTGTTTCCGGCATACTTGGAGACTTGGATGTTATTGATTGCAGGTTAGATTATTTATTGTTGTTAGACTTGTCTTGTATTTTATTTGCTTGCTTCGATATCTCATCGTGCTTTAGCTTATGTGATTGAGTATATTCCATATTATATAGTGATATCTGCGTCTCCTTATGGAGTTGGATATTCGTGAGAGATTGTTTAGATAGTATTGTGACCTAGACAGCGTTCTACCGCCAATGCTGCGGCGTAGGCTGGACGTACCCACGCTCTCGTGCCCATATACCGGGTGCGGGTCGTGACAGGTAATATATAGAATTAGTTAAAATGCCAGCTCTATATATTAATATAGGCAATTATGAAATGTCATTGTGGGTAGGCAGATAGACGAGATGTGGCGAGGGTCATTACTCATTAGGCAGATGGACAAGATGTGGCGACAATTCTTTTGGAGGGGGGCAGTACTGAAAATGTAAAAGACTATCATCTTGTCAAGTGGGAAGTTGTGTGAAAAAGAAAAGAGTTTGGGGAGTTGGGAGTAGTTAACCTTCGAGATATGAACAAGGCCCTTTAGCAAAATGGTGTTGAAAAATATGGTATGTCTAATGAAAGCGATCTTGTCAAGACTATTCATGCTAGCTATGGGAGTAGAGAAGAGAAGAGAAGGTGTAAGGAGAAAGGCCAACAAAAACTTAGCTAACAAATGTGAATTCTGGTCGGGGATAAGAAAAGTGAAAGATACCTTCTTTAGGGCAAACTTTTGTTTGGGACAAGGTAACCAAATTAGTTTCTGAGAGTATCCTTGGTACGGAGATATTCCTCTCAAACATTATTTCCGTTCTATATATTTAGAAGCCTAGTGTATACGGGATCCAGATTCCATTCAGTGGTGGGGAAATCAATGGAAACCGAAATCAATGGAAACCGAGATTTTGGTGCACATTAGATGAAGCCCTTAGGAATGAGAAAGAGAGACTCATTACCCATATCCAACATTGGCGTCAATAGGCAGAAAGGCGAGATAGATACGTGTAGCGTTGGTCAAGGGATCTTCAAATTCCTCTACTGGAATCTCAACTTCGGGGGTGTTTACACGGAATATGCCAAGGTCATTTGGTCTATTAGAGTTCGACTAATGGTTCACATATGTTTATCGCTTACATGCAAGAATACAATTTTAACTAAGGATAATCTCGCTAAACGTGACTGGGTGGGGTCAAACTCATGTGCACTATGCAATAACCATAGGAAAAAGTTTAACTATGCTTCTGTATTGCACAGTTGTGCATCCTATTTGGGAGGCAGATAAGGTCCAATTAGGGATCCGAGGCCATCATGGTTTTATTACGTTAGTTTGGGGAATATGGAGGGAGAAAAGAGTAGAGGGAAGTGATGCTTTGTTGTGGGACATCATGGTTGGGGTTGTTTGTTGGGTGTCTCATTGAAAGAAAAATCAATATGATCTTTAACAAAACTCATAGCAAAACACTCCAACTTAATTCCAAGATTTTGTTTAATATCATATGCTGGATAGTGGATGCATCTCGTAGATGACAGAATAAGGCACGCTAGCATATCCAAGACCAAGAACCAAGAAGACAACCAAAGATGGGCAATAGCGACGTCACGTTGTGAATCTCACATTAGCTTTTATCCTTAATTTGTTTTTATGGGTAAATGCATCTTTGTATTCAAATTGCAATATTGTGCTTGCCAGTGTTTGGTTCATTAAACCTCTCTTTAATGAAACATGGGAGAAGGTTCTCTCTCTCTCTCTCTCTATATATATATATAGTTAAGTTTAGAGATAGAGAGGAGAAGGGGAAGAGAGAATATGAGAAAGGAGATTGCAAGGGCTTTAAACCCTAGGTTGCATCTCATGTCTATTTATATTGATATGTTATACACCCACAATTACTATTATACCCTCATATGATAAATAACAAAATAAAATAACTCTAACACCCTCCCTCAAGCAGGAGCATATAGATCAGACATGCCCAGCTTGCTACATAAATCAGAAAATGGACCGCGAGCAAGTGGTTTGGTGAGGATATCACCTAATTGGTCCTCTGACCGAACATAAGGAGTGACAATCTGTTTCTTCAGCAACAAATCACGAACAAAATGACAATCCATCTCGATATGTTTCGTGCGCTCATGAAACACCGGATTACTTGCGATAAACATTGCCGACTGATTATCACAATACATCTCCATCGGAATAGGAATCATAATTCCCATTTCATGAAGAAGAGACTGCACCCACATCATCTCAGAAGTTGTATGAGCCATCGCACGGTACTCGGCCTCTGCACTAGAACGAGCCATAACATTCTGCTTCTTACTACGCCACGTGACAAGATTGCCACCCACAAACGTACAATAGCCAGAAGTAGACCTCCTATCACTGTGACTGCCTGCCCAATCAGCATCACTGAACCCAGTCACCGTAAGCAACTGGGAAGGTTTGTACAACAAACCCTTTCCAGGTGCACCCTTCAAGTATCGAAGAATGCGAGAGATAGCCTCCCAATGTGGTTGCCGAGGGGCATGCATAAACTGACTAACTACTCCAACTGCATATGTGATGTCTGGTCGAGTAACAGTAAGATATATAAGTTTGCCAACCAAACGTCTATAATATCCAACATTCTCAAATAACTCTCCCCTGTCAGCATCAAGCTTGTCATGATAATCCATAGGAGTCTCAACTGGCCGACACTCCAACATCCCAGTCTCGGAAAGCAAGTCTAGAACATACTTGCGTTGTGACAGATACACCCCCTTCTTAGATCGAGCAACCTCGATTCCAAGAAAATATCGAAGAAAACCCAAATCCTTAGTATGAAACTAACGACTAAAGTAGGCCTTCAAGTCCGCAATTCCAGCATGATCACTCCCAGATATAATGATATCATCAACATAAACAATCAACACGATAATACCTGCTGAGGAAGAATGGCAAAACACTGAATGATCTGATGTGGTACGCCGAAAGCCATACTGAATGAGAACTGAACTGAACTTGTCAAACCAAGCACGAGGTGACTGTTTCAGTCCATATAATGCTTTCTTTAATCGACATACGAGTCTTTTATTTCCTGCTACAACATATCCCGATGGTTGATCCATATAAACCTCCTCATGTAAGTCACCATGCAAGAAAGTATTCTTTATGTCCAGCTGATATATAGGCCATCGGTGATTAACCGCCACAGAAATAAGAATCCGAACTGAATTCAGCCGAGCCACTGGAGAGAAAGTCTCCATATAATCCACGCCATATGTCTGAGTATACCCTTTGGCAACCAACCGTGCCTTGAGGCGCTCAACAGAACCATCAGGATGATACTTAACAGTGTACACCCATCTACAACCCACTGTTTGTTTTCCAACAGGAAGTGATGTAAGCTCCCAAGTCTGATTTTGATGTAAAGCATACATCTCCTCATCCATTGCACTTTTCCAACCAGAAGATGACATAGCCTGCTTGTAAGTTTTGGGAATAAAAGTAGAAGACAATGAAACAGCAAATGCATGAAAAGATGATGAAGCACGGTGTAATGAAACATAGTTAGAAATTGGATGCTTATTCTTTGTGGTACAAAGGCGTTGTCTTTTTCTGAGAGCAATAGGAAGATCATCTGGATCTGTGGTGATGGGAGCAGAAACCTCAGGCACGGAAGATGATTGGTTGAAGGCTGAATTTTGCAGAACCACTAGCCTGTCCTTGGATCTCTGATAAACCTGTAAATGGGGAATACAGACAAAAATTGATTCAGGAATGACCGAAAGTGGTATGGAAGATATCAAATCTGTTGTAAAAGGAATACAACGGTCTCCTGGAGGAAAGAAAGGGGTAGACTCAAAGAATGTAACATCCGCACTGACATAATATTTGCGTGACTGTGGACTGTAACAACGATAACCTTTTTGAGTACGGGGATAACCAAGAAAGACACACTTCAGAGATCTAGGAGCCAACTTATCTCGATTAGGTTCCAAGTTATGAATAAAAGCGACACAGCCAAACACTCGAGGAGATAAAAAAAGGGTGCGACATCTGTATGTAATATAGTAAATAGAACTTTGTTATTTAATACAGATGATGGCATGCGATTAATAAGATAACATGCAGTAAGAACGGCATCTGCCCAATACTGTTTGGGGACATGCATATTGAACATGAGAGTTCGAGCCACATCTAAAATGTGTCGATGTTTGCGTTCGGCTATACCATTTTGTTGAGAGGTGTGGACACAACTGGTTTGATGAATCATACCACGATCAACACAGAAACTGTTCACAGAAGATTGAGTATACTCCAAAGCATTATCAGAACGCAGAATTTTGATACGTTTATTAAACTGAATATAGACTTCATTATAAAAGACAGATAATACATTTGAAAACTCAGATCTTTCTTTCATTAAATAATACCAAGTCATTCTGGAATAATCATCAATAAAAATAACAAAATACTGAAATCCTTTCAGACTTTTGACTCTAGACGGACCCCAAATATCAGAATGAACAAGATCAAAAGACTCCAATTGACGAATCTCACTACGACGAGGAAAGGAACTACGGTGATGCTTGCCTAACTGACAGGCCTCACATTCAAGACTAGAAACATGACTCAAACTAGGAACAACTTGACGCAACTTAGCCAAAGACGGATGTCCCAAACGATAATGCCACTGCAACGGAGAAGTAGAAACAGAAGTGAAGGCCTTTCCAGGTAGATCCAAGTAGTACAGTTCATCTTTTTCATGCCTCGAACCAATCGTCTTCTTCGTCCTGAGGTCCTAAAAAATACACGAATTGGGAGAAAATGTCACAGAACATTGAAAAGATTTGGTTAACTGGCTCACAGATAACAAATTAAATAAAAAATTAGGCACATATAATAAATCAAATAATGATAGTGATTGAGTAGGGTGAATGACACCTTTCCCAAGCACAGGACGAGTAGACCCATCAGCCAAGATAATATTATGTTTCATGGAACTACGATTATGAAAGATAGATGTTATACCAGACATGTGAGAGCTTGCTCCTGAGTCGATGACCCAAGAGGTGGATGGTGACTGGGTTGCCACAAAAGCAGGATTACCTATATGTGCCATGGTTGCAGTAGGTTGGGAGGTGGTACTAGCAAGCGCGTTCAACTTCTGGAGGATCTGTTGAAATGGAGATGAGGTATCGGACGTTGAAGTCTGATTGAAACCCGAAGTATCATCTTTGGGAGCAGAAGTGGTGTCCTGGGACTGCATATTTTCATCATGCACTTGATGTGCATATTCTGGTTTGCCCCATTTGTCCCAACAATAGTCTTCTACATGACCGAGCATTCCACAATAGTTACACTTTCGTGGTTGACCACGGCCACCACCACCATCGCGGCCACCACCACCACCCCGACCACCACCACGACCATTGTCTCTACCACCACGGCCTCCTCCTCGACCAAAACTACGACCACCATCTCTACCGCCACGTCCAATACCACGTCCACCACCACGACCAACAGCATTAGAAACTAGGGCAGAAGAGTCAGTACTCGGCACCACAGAACTCTGTCCCAGAAAGGAACGATTGAGATGGGAGAAAGTATCTGCCACCGTAGGTAACTGCTCTCCAGCAAGGATTTGAGCTTTATAAGGTTCGAGCGCAGGATCCAAGCCGGCTAGGATGAGTGAAACATGAAACTCTTCCTTCTGTCTCCGAGCTTCCTTCAAATCAGTAGTAACAGGATGATATTGAAGCAGTTCCTCCCACAAAGCCTTCTTTGAAGCCAGATATTCATTCACAGGCTTCCCATTTTGCTTTGTATTGAACAATAACTCGTATAACTCATAGATACGGGCAACGTTTCGCTTCTGCGAATAAGATTCTTCTAGAGATGCCCAAATCTATTTGCTTGATTCACACCACTGAACATTAGCAGCGATATGTGGTTCCATACTATGCCACAACCACGACATAACGTATGCATCTGCACTCATCCAATCTTCATACTCAGCGGACGTTTCAGGCAGGGGTTCTTCGGTCAAAAACTTTAACTTCTTCTTCGCCCTTAACACTACTTTGATAGACTTGGACCAGGCAAGATAGTTCGCACCATTGAGTTTTACCGCTGTAATCGACTTTCCCAATTCATCATTATGAATAATAGTAAAAGGAGAACCACCTCCGCTACCACCACCACTATTAACCTCGCTAGAAGATTCGGTCCCCACCATACTTGCAGATGCAACAGAAAGACAAGATCTTTGAAACCCTAGATCTCACAACGAACCTCAACCGACGACGAATAACCAACGGAGATCTGTAGAAACCCTAGATCTCATAAACGAACCATGAACGACCACGAACAACGAACGACGAACGACGAATCATGAAAAGTAGACGAAAAACAGCCGAATAGAGAGGAGAAGGAGAAGGAGAAGAGGAAGTAGGGGAAGAGAGAATATGAGAAAGGAGATTGCAAGGGCCTTAAATCCTAGGTTGCATCTCATGTCTATTTATACTGATATGCAATACACCCACAATTACTATTATACCCTCATATGATAAATAACAAAATAAAATAACTCTAATATATATATATATATATATATATATATATATATATATATATATATATATATATATATATAGGCGGTTGCTCTTTACTGGCTCCAGGTCATTATGATGTCCAAGGGTACGATGAAGAAAATTGAAAGCATGTGTACGGACTTCTTGTGGAAAGGAGGCATGCATGCAATCAGTTATGAGGAGTTGTGTCGGCCTAAAAAGGAAGGTGGAGTTGGATTACGATCTTTGGGATTTCTTCGGGAAACTGCTTACCTCAAACTGTTCTGGAGATTCGTTAATGGAAAGTCTCTATGGGCTGAATGGATCAGGGGAAGATACTTTCCAAAAGGGGACTTCTGGTCAGCTAGCAACAACAACAACTACACGGTCACCGTTAAAGCTTTGTTGAAGACGAGAAGCAAGACTAATGGCAAGTTGACTAGAGTCATAGGCTCAGGGCCCAAACAAGCATTTTGCATGACCCCTGGATTGGGCACACTAGCCCGATTGAAAGTTAAGGATGGCATGTTTATGAGATGATGGGCTCTACGGAAACGGTCGACAGCCTTATCCGGGAAGGAGAGTGGAATATCCAGGACCATTTGATCGAGGCAGAACATGCGGAAGATATCCGGGCAGTGGAGATTGATAGAAATGCGGTGGAGGATTAATGGACATAGGCAGACATGGAGAAAGGCACTTTCAATTTTAGAACAGCCATGAATCAGATACGGACTAATCATGAGGAGGTTGATTGGGCGGAGTTGGTTTGGACCAAAGGGGGCTGCAGTCAAGATGTCGCTGTGCTTATACAAATTAATCAAAAATAGGCTTCTTACTCGAGACAGGTTGAACAATTTTGGCATCCCCTGTGAGGATATAAAGTGTTGTTTATGCGGTAAACATAACGAGACTAGGAATCATATGTTCTCGCTTGTGACCTCACTTGGGAGATTTGGTGTGCGCAAACCCATGGACATTGTAGAGAGCTTGATGCAGTTGTAAATGATATTAAAGCTCAGAAGGAGAAGGGAGAGCCAGGTTATAGCCAACTTAGATTATTTTTTTAGGCGGTGGTATGGCATGTCTGGAGGAAACACAACCGACGTATCTTTGAGGACCGATCCCTTAGTATTTTTGCTATACAAAGAAACATAGATGCTGACATAGATATCTTAGACCCCAGATGACTCATTTTGTAATCTGGGATAGATCTAAGTTGTATTATTGTTGATCAATAAATTTTTCACCTTCTTCACAATATATATATATATATATATATATATATATATATATTAAAAAAGGTAATTTATTAATAAATAATGTGTTACAAAAGAGTGCTAGGAGCCTAGGACCCATAAATTATGTGCAGCAAAAAATAGCTCAAACCTCAACTCTCATGCATATATGAGAAACAATCAAACAACCATCCCAACCAAAAGGAAAAGTATCCCAGACACAATAACCTATCACAACCAACAAGAACGGAATCCCGGACACACAAAAGGACGAGGCCTTTCCATCCTCAACAAACTGTGCATTGTCATGAACATTAACATCAAAATCGACGGTTGATGCCCTTTGTGACCCTAAGGCTCACCCTAGTACGTTGGGTGGTAATCACCTTCCGACATCAGCTCGACTTCTCACCCCGGACCTGACATGTCTCCTGATGTAAAATCTCCAACATGCGTTCCCATAGCATGCTGGCCATGGTGAGCTCGGACTGCCCTCCAACTCCCTCCCCCCCTTCTTCACGTGTGGAACAATCTCCTATAGGGGGTCTACCTCCCTGCAGTATTGGGTTTCTTATTGGATTTCTTTGCACGAGTATAGGACTCGACACTCTTTTCTTGTTGTGGTGTGGAAATACACTCGTTATTCCCCCTTCATTTAATCCATACAGTACCAGAGCACGTTGAGGGTGTAGTTCCTTGCCCATCACATCATCCTGGGGTACCTCTGAGCCCGTCCTTGGGTTGGAGTCCAGGCCCGATCTCTTTCTGAGTATACTAATTTGAGGCAATCCAAGTGCCACTTCAAGCGTTGTTGTAGCTGGGATCTCATCTGCCATTACTATGTCCTGCTGGTTGTCGTTTTCAAGGGTCATGTCATCGTCCTGCTGAGGCACCTCCAGTAAACACTATAAACTTCCTCATTTATCCTAGCAACATCAACAAAGCATTGGTTATGAACATGTCCAAAACATGAACAAGCAATACAAGCAGGGCGAACCCACTCGTACTCGAGAACCTGAACCTGCTCAATACACTCTACATTCGGCAACAGAAGTTTGATCGAACAGGGAAGGGGATCAGTTGTCCTGACCTCAACAAAGTCCCTAGCATAGGACAGTCTCTGCCTCCTCGCTGTATGCACGTCGGTATGCAGCAGAGTACCCACTAAACTGGCCATTTTCATTATGGAAGGGAAATTCAATAATTGTGGTGACAGCCAAGGAAGTGGAATACAAATAGGAATTGTTTCCGCACAAGTTAGTTAAAAGATCCCATTTTCACGCCACTACCAATCTTCCATCAAAGGTCCATGTACTACTCACCAAAATCCTTTCCACATCTCCTCCATAAGAGAACTAAATGGAAAAAAAATTCTTTGGAGATCTCAAATCCCCTTAGGGCATCATACATGAAGCGCATAAGCTCGGATTTGACAAAAAAATGACTTGTCCCCTACCACGTAGATAACCATGGTATTTTCCAGTACTCCACCGGTTCTGCAATGACTTCGAGGGTAATCTCCGTCATATGCACCTCATTAACCGTGGCCACTTCAAGTTCCTCGTTACCACAAAAGGTTTGCACAACAAGGCCCAAGAGTCTGTCTTCTCATTAGAGATCACAATCGGCATACGTCGATTCGTCTGTGGTTTCTATTTTCTACTTGGATGTGAGGTGCGCCCTATCTTTCCTACCCAGATTTCTGCTTGCTGGAACAAAACCTTGTGAATCCTGACTGGCAACGGCCTGACTGCACCAACATGACCCCCACGAGACCTCCGAGCAGATGCCACTTGATGGGGCCCTGGCCGCTGAAACTGCCGAGCATGCATGCTCGCAGAAACCACGCCCCCCTCCCTTAGAAGGGTTGGCGAAGGTCCTCCCACCTTCAGCGGGCATGTCAGCTTTTATGGAGTCCCCCTTCGCGAGCCACTTCCCTTTTCCTAGTCAGAACTCCACTCGGCGAAAAGGACACCCCGTCTCCACCGTCGGACCTTCGTCAATCCTCGCGAAGCATCCTCCTCTACTCCCGGAGCCCACACCCTAACGTTCCTTACCTGAGCGCCTCTCTGAGGCCCTGCAAGTCCAGGATCTCATAGCCCTCGGAAGTCGTCTGATTCGCCCAAATTGCCATCCATTTGTGTGTGCATCAGTAATGATGTCCAAAAAACCGGAGGAGAGATCAATCTTGGGACAACGGATCGTACATGAAATAGCAAAACAAGTTGAGGCACAATATAGGGCTCGGTCCATATGACAGAGAAGGGACCACCATATTAAGTAAGTCAAGAACCAAACGCGTATATCAATGCTTCAGCATATCCCATCCTATCCATCAACCTTATTAGATGCAAGATGCTCCAACAAATATCCACCTTTGCTCACGTCTACTCGAGCCTGCACTAAAGAGAGTCTCACAAGATGCTACTACATGTAACAAAGGTGTAGAGTTCCACTTTGTAGAAGTTAGCTGTCTTCTCCACACCTTATAGCCCAAACCTTGGGCACAAACACAATCATCAACCTGGAAGCAGTGAACAAAAAGAACCAAATAATTGTGACAAACACGAAAGGATTCTAGAACATAACAAGAATCCAAAGATACCCAGATATTCTCCGATACCAATTGTTAGAAAAGTGAACCATAGAGAAAAGTGCAAGCCAAGTTGTGATATAGGGCCCACTCCCATATGTGCCTTAAATGGGAACAAAACGTCAAGGACCAAAACGATATGATAATACCTCAACAAAGCCCATCCTATCCGACGTGCAAGGCAGACCCACGTATGGGCGAAGGTGGGCGGCCACTCCCCCAATCTTTCGTTTTCCTTCTATAATATCTTGTTTCTCTCGTTGTTTTCCTTTTCTTCTCTTCACAATTCAACTACCATAAGGTGTTTCAGATGCAGGGCCGGCCCTGGCCCAGGGCGGACAGGGCGACCGCCCAGGGCCCCATGGGCCAGAAGGGCCCAAATTTTTGTTTTGTTTAAATATATAAATAATTTTGTACCAAAAATAGAACTAGTATTTACCATTGACCATTCTTATCACAAAGCAATTGTTGTGTAGTGGTTATTACATTAGACTTGCACACAAGAGATTCCTAGTTCAAATCTTGGTGGAGGCATATTTTTTATTTTACTTTTGTTTTATTTTTTTTACATTATGTATGGACCTCATTTTGAAAGTTCGTCCCGGACCCCTGCGAGCTCAGGACCGGCCCTGTTCAGATGGTAAAGTGGGAGGCTATATTGCACGAA
Organism: Iris macrosiphon; assembly: GCA_036927795.1. Taxonomy (NCBI): domain Eukaryota; kingdom Viridiplantae; phylum Streptophyta; class Magnoliopsida; order Asparagales; family Iridaceae; genus Iris; species Iris macrosiphon. The sequence goes on along the minus strand of JAYESA010000104.1, from coordinate 185,719 downwards.
TAAGAATACGAGTATGGACTCGATACGGGTATGGGGTATGTACATTTTCGTATAGGTACAAAGGTAGTCACATATTTTACATGAATATGGATACAGACACACACCATTTTGCTATGTCCATGCAACATAGGTGGAAGGTCTTGAGTCAGAGCAACATTAATGATGGTTTATAACTATTCTTTTTTCTCTTTATAAATCATATATTCCTGAGCAATCTTTTTCTCTAATTCTCTTTGTGTACCTTCCTTATGAGATTTTGGTATCCAAATTAGTTGTAAATTTAAAATGGATATCATTATTGACACTCGTAAAATATCATCATGCACTCTAATTTTCTATCATTCAAATTTCAAATTTGGCCATATATTAGGAGTGCAGGATGACATTTTAGGAGTGTCAATAACGACATCTTAGAAAGACATTATTGGCACTCCTAAAATGCCATTCTGCACTCCTCCCTCTATGCATGTACAAATTAATGGTCAGATTTAATGCAGGGACAGATTTAAAATTTGAATGATAGAATATTAAAGAGGAGTGCATGATGACATTTTATGAGTGTCAATAATAGCACCCTTGAAAATCCAACATACGGATCTTGATTGGTAGTGATCTCGGAAGCAAATGCATTGGAAACAGTTGAAGTATCAGTTTCCAGAAGACTATCAAAGACAGACCAATTCAAACCCACCAAAGTCCCGATACTCATAGGAAGAGTCGAAACTGATACTCGTAGGAAGGGCAGAAACCGAGGTTTTGAACACTGGTAATATAAGACAATGAAAGGTATGTTTAATATTGAAGGACTATTGAGATTTGTCACTATATTCTTATGAAATTTTATGTTACTATATTTTTACTCCACCTCGAAAAAATTATTTGGCTGCCAATGTAGGAGTACAAAATGTTCTATTTCTTTCATAGTCACTATCTATTGCACTATCACGATATAAAAGTACAAAATATTATATTTCATTTCTATTGCATACAAAAGTACAAAATGATACAAAAGTATAAGATGTATCAATCGATTAGAATATCAAAGTAGTCCTGTCACGACCCGATCCCAATAAACTGGGTCCAGTCGGATCATGCCCAGCCTGCACCGTTGTGAGACGGCGGCAGTAAGCTGTATCAATCCGTAGTAACACACAGACATCCAGAATACATGAAGGAAATTCAATTTTTATTACTAAGTCTGAGAGAAATTCTTTTACAAGCAAGGATTAAACAAAACATGGTCCAGGGTTATTACTTCAACCCTGATTATTACAATTTAAAAAAAAATAAAAGGGAAGCAACTAAACATCGGCCTCCTGGCTAGGTTCAGCTAGGGCTTCAGAACTCTGGTCCGGACCATAAAAGGTATCATACTCATCATCGTCACCGCAATCACCTAAAATTGTTAATCTCCAGTCAGGAGGGAGCAAGAACATATATCCAATTCCAGCATCTTAACGATAATTAAAATGATGCAATGAAATAGTTTTGAACAGTATTTATATTTTTGTATGCAACAAATATGAAACAAGAACAGTAAATGTCGATGAAGCAATGATGACAAACTACAATCACTAAAGGTGTTTTGAGAAAAGTAGCGTCCCGTGGCCGGTCTGGGTTGGAGGCAATCTGTGTTCGCGTGAACACGGTGCGGCGTCAGTCCAGTGAGGTTGGACTTCAGCTATCCACAATGAGGCAATAAGGGGGCTTTGACCACGGGTGCTAACTTTTACTCCCCAGTTCCCAAGGCAATAGTCAATGAGTCAATGAGTCAATCAATCAATCAATCAGTCAATCAGTCGGTTCCGTGAAATCAAGTGTCATCTCAATATTTCTATATGACATGCAACATATTTAATTACAACTAAAATACCAGTTTTGAATTATATGAAACTTGCCTGGAGTTGGTTGGTGACGCGAGTGAGAAGTCGCGACGGTCTCAACCTTAGTTACAGGGACCTACAATTATTAATAATCTGATTTTAGAATTAGACAAAGGGTTTTAATCTGCCTTGATTAGTCAACTAAGTTAATGATTTGAATCCAACGATCGATTAAAATAAAAATAATGATTTGTATTAGTGATTTAGTAAAACAAAACCCTTTTTAATAATAATAAACTTTATTTATTTTTTTATCGTAGAAAAATATTTTATGGTAAAAAGTCGTTTTGTTTCTGATAGGATAATAGGAAGGAACGATTTTAATAAAAACAATATCATTTGTTCTTAGCAATTAATTTATAAGAGAAATAATATTTTGGAAAATATTTTGAATACCGAAAATCATTTCAGAATTATATATTAAATAATTACTAATTAGTATTTAAATACTAAAAATCATTTCGGAAATTATCATTTAAATAATTACTAATTAGTATTTAAATACTAAAAGTTATTTCAGAAATTATCTATTAAATACTTACTAATTAGTATTTAATCACAAAAATCATTTCAGAAATTATCTATTAAATACTTACTAATTTACGTAATATTTAATAAGGTTTTTATTTTATTATAAATACTAATATACGTATTTACAGATCGTTGTATTAAATCGCTAATTAGTTAACAGACTAAAACTAACAATTTATTAATCTATTTAATTTACCGTAAACTATCGAATTCTAGCTATCCCGGGATTGACAGAGCTTTATTCTGTCAGTCCCGGTCGGACAGGGTAGCGGTTTTGGAAGGGACAGGCGCTCGGATAGGGGCACCTACCGGGAAGCTGATGGAGGAGCACCGAGGGGAGGCCTCGGACTCGGGATCGGGGTATTTCGAGTCCGATACGCGATTCTGCGTCCTGGACGCGTGTCCTGGCTCGTATCCGCGTCTGGGTCGCGTCCGCGGCGTGTCCAGCTGGCTGGAAGATCACCGGAGAAGGCTGGACTCGGCGGGCGAGCTGCGGCCGGGCGGGGGATCGCCGGCGAGCGGTGCCGAGGGGGTCGCCGGCGCTAGGGGAGGCCGGCGTCGGGTCTGTGGGCGCCGGCAGAGACCACCGGAGGCGGGTCTTGGGAAGAAGAGGGGAGAACGAAGGAGAGGTCGGCGGTGGAGGCGTCTGGAGGAGAGAGGAGCAGGGGGCGGTTCCTGGAGGAGGTCGACGGCGGACTCGGGGTGGTCGGCGCAGGGGAACGGGGCTGCCGGAGTAGGGGATCTAGGGTTAGGGTTTAGTTTTTTTTTTTGGGGGGTGGAAGAAGAGGAAGAGGGAAGGAATATATAGGGGAGCCGAGGGGACTCGGCCGGCGTCGTGGCCGCGGGATCCGGAGAAGCGCGGTCGACGTGGGGGCGGTTAGCCGGAAATCGCGGCGGCGGCGGGATATTCGGTCGGTTGGGGGAGACCGGTGACAGGGATGAGCTAGCGGGTGCGGGTCGGGCGGCGGGCCGACCCGACCCGACCCGGGGGAGCGGCTGGGCTGGGATCTACGGGCTCGGCCCACTGGGCCGGGCCGGGCCCAAAGCAAAAAAAAAAAAAACAATAGTAATAATAATAATAATATAAATAATATAAATAATATTATAATAACAGAAATAATTAATTAATTTTTGAAATTAGTTTTTAGGCTTTTAAAAATAGGTCTGATGCCCAATAAAATCCCAGAAAATTACCCTAAGTCTGGTTTTCTATTTTACACCCAAAAATGTTATTTTCATGATATTTTAATATTATTTATTAACAATTAAAAAAAATCCTTTATTAATTGAAAACCTTGATTTTAATTACAGAAAATTCCCGAAAATTCCAGAAAATTAGGAAAAGTCCAAGATTTAATAATTAGGAAAAATCAGGGGTTTACAACCTACCCAACTTATAGAAATTTCGTCCTCGAAATTTACTACAATTGAAGGGAGAACAAAGGTAACATGCCTTAGAACAGATGAGGGTACTTCTGCTTCATCTCAGCCTCTCGTTCCCAGGTGGATTCGCCTGGGGAGTGGTGGAGCCACTGAACTTTGACCAGTGGAATCACGGTGTTCCGCAACTGCTTTTCCATACGGTCTATGATCCTCACTGGCTGCTCTGGTACTGTAAGACTTGGCCCAATCTCCAACTCTGAATGATCCAGGATGTGGCTCGGGTCCGGAATGTAACGCCTCAGCTGCGATACATGGAAAACGTTGTGCACGCCTTCAAGATTAGGTGGTAATGCCACTCTGTATGCCACCTCTCCAACTCTGCTCAATATCTCGAATGGGCCGATATACCTGGGACTAAGTTTTCCAGCTCTGCCAAAACGGATAGTTCCTCTGGTGGGGGAGATCTTGACGAAGACACTATCACCTGCTTCGAACTCCACAAGTCGGCGACGGCTGTCCGCCCAATGTTTCTGACGATCTTGAGCCACCCGAAGTCTGTCTCTGATCACCTTGACTTTTTCAGCCGCATCTGTAATCATCTCAGGTCCCAGCATGACTCGTTCTCCTACGTCGTCCCAAGCCAAGGGAGTGCGGCAACGACGTCCATACAGAGCCTCAAAAGGAGTCATGCCGATGCTGGCCTGGTAGCTGTTGTTGTAAGCAAACTCTACCAAGTGTAGGTGGTCCTCCCATGATCCTCCAAAATCCAGGGCGCAAGATCTTAGCATATCCTCTAACGTCTGGATGGTTCTCTCTGACTGTCCGTCGGTCTGTGGGTGATAGGCAGTGCTGAACTTCAGTTGGGTCCCCAGACTCTCTTGCAAGCTCCTCCAGAAGTGAGAAGTAAAACGGCTGTCTCGGTCCGATACAATGCTCACAGGAACTCCATGTATCCGGACGATTTGCCTCATGTATAGGGCAGCTAACTTCTCGGTGGATAAACCAACCTTGAAGGGAATGAAGTGGGCAGACTTAGTCAATCTGTCTACGATCACCCAAATAGCGTCCTTTCCTCCTTGGGATCGAGGCAATCCTGACACAAAATCCATAGTGATGTGCTCCCATTTCCATTCTGGAATGGGCAGCGGCTGAAGAAGTCCTGCTGGTCTTTGTCTATCTGCTTTCACCTGCTGGCAGATCAAGCATTTGGCAACGAATTTTGAGACATCATTCTTCATTCCATACCACCATACGTGCTCCCGTATATCTCGGTACATCTTATTTGCTCCAGGGTGGATGGAATACTGTGAGTGATGCGCTTCCTGCATCAGCTGTTCCCTCAATTCGCCAGCAGGTACACAAAGTCTGGTGCCATTCTTCAGTGTTCCGTCGTCTGAAATAGAGAATCCCTCCAGTGTGCCAGCTAACACCTGGTCTCTGAGCTTGCACAATGCTCCGTCCTCGAATTGAGTTTCCTTGATTTTGTCCATCAAGCTAGATTGCACTTGCAAATGCATCATGGGGAAGTCAACGCCGGGTACTATTGCTTCTCGTCCAAGCTTCTTCATTTCCTCTGCAGGCAATACGAGTTCTAGTCCCAGCTTCTCCATGTCCTCCAGTAGGTACCGATCTGTCGTCAAGAACATCGCCATCGGATATCGACTAAGTGCGTCGGCGACCACATTAGCCTTTCCGGGATGGTACTGCAGGCTGATATCAAAGTCCTTCATGAGCTCCAACCATCGTCTCTGACGCATGTTGAGCTCCTTCTGTGTAAAGACATACTTGAGACTTTTGTGGTCCGTGTATATCTCTACTCTTTCGCCGTACAGGTAGTGCTTCCACAGCTTCAAGGCGAAGATGACTGCTGCTAGCTCCAGGTCGTGCGTCGGGTAGTTCTTCTCATGAGTCCGTAATTGCCGGGAAGCATAAGCAATTACCTTTCCATGTTGCTGGAGCACACATCCTAATCCTTTGCCGGACGCGTCGCTATAAATTGAGAATCCTCCTGATCCTGAGGGTAGCGACAAAATTGGTGCTGTTGTTAGCCTTCTCTTCAGCTCTTCAAATGACGCCTGGCACGCTTCGGTCCAGACGAACTCTTCATTCTTCCTGGTTAGCTTGGTCATGGGCTCAGCAATCTTTGCAAAGTCCTTCACGAATTTTCTGTAATATCCAGCTAAGCCTAAGAAGCTTCTGATCTCTGCAACTGACCTGGGAGTATTCCATGTTTCCACGGCAGCTATCTTCTTGGGGTCCACTGATATGCCTTCTCCTGTGACAACGTGGCCGAGAAAGTCCACCTTGTCTAAGAAGAATTCACACTTGGACAATTTTCCATATAGCTTCTCCTTTCTGAGGGTTTCCAAAATTATCCTCAAATGCTGCTCGTGTTCTTCCTTGGTCTTCGAATAGATCAGAATGTCGTCAATGAAGACAACGACAAACTGGTCCAAGTATTTGTGGAAGACCTTGTTCATGAGATTCATGAACACTGCTGGGGCATTTGTAAGACCAAAGGGCATGACCAAGAATTCAAATTGTCCATACTTGGTGTTGAATGCCGTCTTTGGAATATCTTCCTTCCTCACCTTGATTTGATGGTAACCCGACCTGAGGTCTATCTTCGAGAAAACCTTAGCTCCACTCAGCTGGTCGAAGAGGTCGTCGATCCGGGGCAGCGGGTACTTGTTCTTGATAGTGATGTTGTTCAATGCCCGGTAGTCTATGCACATTCTAACTGTCCCATCCTTCTTGGGTACAAACAAGACTGGTGCACCCCAGGGTGAGGCACCGGTCCTGATGAATCCTTGCGCCTGAAGCTCGTCAATCTGGTCTTTCATTTCCTTGGACTCCTTGGGATTCACTCGGTAGCAGCGTTGGGAGATTGGTGCTGCGCCAGGTATAAGATCGATCGAGAATTCCACATCTCGATCAGGGGGTAGCCCTGGAAGATTGTCTGGGAAGACGTCTATAAACTCCGCTATGAGAGGATGAGGGGGTCCGATTTCTTCAGTGATGGATGTGTAGGACACACATTCCACGCCTTCAGGTGCTCGAATCACTTTGAGTTTAGGTCCTCCAGGTGGATCTAGAGTTACGCAGCCTTCTCGACAGTCTATCAGAGCATGATGTTGACTAAGCCAATCCATGCCCAAGACTACGTCATAGTTTGGCAGAGGCATTATTAGGAACTGAGTCTGGAACTCATGTCCTGAGATAGTGACTGGGCAGCTACAAGTCTCACTAATGGGTATTGGTCCTCCACCAGTCATAACTCTACAGATTATCTTACTTATGCCAGTAACTAGATGGTGTGCAGAAATGAAGTTTGCAGATATAAAACTGTGTGATGCTCCAGAATCAAATAATGCTAAGGCAGGGTGCGAATGAAGTAGAATGGAACCTGCGATGACATCTCCTTCCGTCTCGGGTTCAGCTTCTGGCTCTTCCACAGTCAAGGCAAAAGCTTGCCCGGCTCTGTGCTGGTTGTAGCGCTGCTGCTGGGTAGGCAGTGGACCTCTCTGCTGTCCAGCTCCAGTTTTGTTGTATGCTGTGGGGCAGTCCTTTACTTGATGGGTGGCAGATCCACAAGCAAGGCAGTGTCCCAATTTCTTCCGGCAGATCTCGGCGGTATGACCTGGCCTTTTGCAGTAGACGCAGTTGACCGCCTTTGGTTGGTTGTACTGATGCGCTTTGTTGGCCGCTGCTGGCTGTTGTTGCTGGGACTGCTGGGGATAGGAGGGCCTATTGTTGTTGTTGCTGTGCCTCTTGTTGTTGCCCTGATAGCTGTTGCTTGACCCTGGATGCTCCCTCTTGGGTCGAGCAGGTGCACTGGCCTCTACATCTTGGGCCACCTTCAACATCTTGTCATAAGTCTTCGCACCGTTAGCAGCTACTAAGGTGCGGATCTCTTCACGTAGTCCGTGCCGGAACTTCTTAGCACGTTCTACAGGGTTGTCCACCAGGTGGCTTGCAAACCTGCCAAGCCTGTTGAACTCAGCCGCATATTCTTCAATTGTGCGGTCTCCTTGTTTCAGATCTTGAAACTGTCTTCCCATAGCTTCGAGGGCAGCCTCTGGAAAGAACTTCCGTTTGAACTGCTTCTTGAATAGCCGCCAGGAAATCCCTCCAGCTCGAAATCTTGGCTCGTTGCGGTACCAAATGTTGGCCAAATCTCTCAGCTGGAGTGCTACGGCCTCAACCATGAGGTCGTCTGGGAGTCGAGCGACGCTGAGGAGTCGCTCCATATCATCTAGCCACTCGTCTGCGTAGATGATGCCTTCGGTCCCCTTGAAGGGACGCGGGTCCAACTTCTTAAAGTTTTCTACAGTTCCAACCTTTACCTGGATAACAGGTTTGTGGTTAGACTAGAAATTCATTAGTGGAATCCAAGCTTTTAAATCCTTAATTACCTTGGCAGGCTCCTGTTCTGACCGGGATGTTCCTAGCGCTGCCATGGCTACATTATGGGCGTTCTCCATGCCCTCTCTCATAATCGCGGTCTGCTCGCGATTTGCTTCTGCTTGGGCCCTCTGGGCTTCAAGAACTCCTCGTAGCAGGCCTACGAGTTCAGCGGGGTCCACTGGCACAGGTGGTGCAACAGGAGGAGTCACATCGGCTGGAATCGATGTGGTCCTGGGAGGAATGGGTGGAGCTGCATGCACTACTGAAGTGTAGGCAGCTCGGGGAGCTCTTGCAGCATGGGGGCGATCTGTGAGCTGCAACGGAGAGGGGTCTGACTGAGCTTGAGTTGGGGTGTGCTCAGAAGACGAAGCCTCATCTTCGGCTGGGCCGGAACGGGTTGTCTTTCCTCGTGCCATCTTCTGGAAGGTTTAGGAAGCAAGCATAAGCAAGGTAACCTATGTTCTATAAGCAAGCAAAAATAATTATATATATGTATAGATAGAAGAATTTTGGTCCTATGATGTGACAGGTAGAAATTTTTCTCAAGAATTCTAATTGTTCTAATTGTTTCTAGAGTCTGTTTTCCTAAAGTCATACTAAACCTAAAGTCAAAGGCAAGTCGGTTTGTTTGGCCAGCCTAAGTTGACTAGACCAAAGGTTGTAAACTAGACCTGCATGGGCCACCACTGAAAACATGTCACGACCCGATCCCAATAAACTGGGTCCAGTCGGATCATGCCCAGCCTGCACCGTTGTGAGACGGCGGCAGTAAGCTGTATCAATCCGTAGTAACACACAGACATCCAGAATACATGAAGGAAATTCAATTTTTATTACTAAGTCTGAGAGAAATTCTTTTACAAGCAAGGATTAAACAAAACATGGTCCAGGGTTATTACTTCAACCCTGATTATTACAATTTAAAAAAAATAAAAGGGAAGCAACTAAACATCGGCCTCCTGGCTAGGTTCAGCTAGGGCTTCAGAACTCTGGTCCGGACCATAAAAGGTATCATACTCATCATCGTCACCGCAATCACCTAAAATTGTTAATCTCCAGTCAGGAGGGAGCAAGAACATATATCCAATTCCAGCATCTTAACGATAATTAAAATGATGCAATGAAATAGTTTTGAACAGTATTTATATTTTTGTATGCAACAAATATGAAACAAGAACAGTAAATGTCGATGAAGCAATGATGACAAACTACAATCACTAAAGGTGTTTTGAGAAAAGTAGCGTCCCGTGGCCGGTCTGGGTTGGAGGCAATCTGTGTTCGCGTGAACACGGTGCGGCGTCAGTCCAGTGAGGTTGGACTTCAGCTATCCACAATGAGGCAATAAGGGGGCTTTGACCACGGGTGCTAACTTTTACTCCCCAGTTCCCAAGGCAATAGTCAATGAGTCAATGAGTCAATCAATCAATCAATCAGTCAATCAGTCGGTTCCGTGAAATCAAGTGTCATCTCAATATTTCTATATGACATGCAACATATTTAATTACAACTAAAATACCAGTTTTGAATTATATGAAACTTGCCTGGAGTTGGTTGGTGACGCGAGTGAGAAGTCGCGACGGTCTCAACCTTAGTTACAGGGACCTACAATTATTAATAATCTGATTTTAGAATTAGACAAAGGGTTTTAATCTGCCTTGATTAGTCAACTAAGTTAATGATTTGAATCCAACGATCGATTAAAATAAAAATAATGATTTGTATTAGTGATTTAGTAAAACAAAACCCTTTTTAATAATAATAAACTTTATTTATTTTTTTATCGTAGAAAAATATTTTATGGTAAAAAGTCGTTTTGTTTCTGATAGGATAATAGGAAGGAACGATTTTAATAAAAACAATATCATTTGTTCTTAGCAATTAATTTATAAGAGAAATAATATTTTGGAAAATATTTTGAATACCGAAAATCATTTCAGAATTATATATTAAATAATTACTAATTAGTATTTAAATACTAAAAATCATTTCGGAAATTATCATTTAAATAATTACTAATTAGTATTTAAATACTAAAAGTTATTTCAGAAATTATCTATTAAATACTTACTAATTAGTATTTAATCACAAAAATCATTTCAGAAATTATCTATTAAATACTTACTAATTTACGTAATATTTAATAAGGTTTTTATTTTATTATAAATACTAATATACGTATTTACAGATCGTTGTATTAAATCGCTAATTAGTTAACAGACTAAAACTAACAATTTATTAATCTATTTAATTTACCGTAAACTATCGAATTCTAGCTATCCCGGGATTGACAGAGCTTTATTCTGTCAGTCCCGGTCGGACAGGGTAGCGGTTTTGGAAGGGACAGGCGCTCGGATAGGGGCACCTACCGGGAAGCTGATGGAGGAGCACCGAGGGGAGGCCTCGGACTCGGGATCGGGGTATTTCGAGTCCGATACGCGATTCTGCGTCCTGGACGCGTGTCCTGGCTCGTATCCGCGTCTGGGTCGCGTCCGCGGCGTGTCCAGCTGGCTGGAAGATCACCGGAGAAGGCTGGACTCGGCGGGCGAGCTGCGGCCGGGCGGGGGATCGCCGGCGAGCGGTGCCGAGGGGGTCGCCGGCGCTAGGGGAGGCCGGCGTCGGGTCTGTGGGCGCCGGCAGAGACCACCGGAGGCGGGTCTTGGGAAGAAGAGGGGAGAACGAAGGAGAGGTCGGCGGTGGAGGCGTCTGGAGGAGAGAGGAGCAGGGGGCGGTTCCTGGAGGAGGTCGACGGCGGACTCGGGGTGGTCGGCGCAGGGGAACGGGGCTGCCGGAGTAGGGGATCTAGGGTTAGGGTTTAGTTTTTTTTTTGGGGGGTGGAAGAAGAGGAAGAGGGAAGGAATATATAGGGGAGCCGAGGGGACTCGGCCGGCGTCGTGGCCGCGGGATCCGGAGAAGCGCGGTCGACGTGGGGGCGGTTAGCCGGAAATCGCGGCGGCGGCGGGATATTCGGTCGGTTGGGGGAGACCGGTGACAGGGATGAGCTAGCGGGTGCGGGTCGGGCGGCGGGCCGACCCGACCCGACCCGGGGGAGCGGCTGGGCTGGGATCTACGGGCTCGGCCCACTGGGCCGGGCCGGGCCCAAAGCAAAAAAAAAAAAAAAACAATAGTAATAATAATAATAATATAAATAATATAAATAATATTATAATAACAGAAATAATTAATTAATTTTTGAAATTAGTTTTTAGGCTTTTAAAAATAGGTCTGATGCCCAATAAAATCCCAGAAAATTACCCTAAGTCTGGTTTTCTATTTTACACCCAAAAATGTTATTTTCATGATATTTTAATATTATTTATTAACAATTAAAAAAAATCCTTTATTAATTGAAAACCTTGATTTTAATTACAGAAAATTTCCGAAAATTCCAGAAAATTAGGAAAAGTCCAAGATTTAATAATTAGGAAAAATCAGGGGTTTACAAGTCCTTAGGCAAGATTTTGGGATCCTCCATCTTCATCATCTTCATATAGCTAGCAATTCCATCCATGTAGGGTGTCTTCCATGAGATCGCTTCCTTCGGTACGTGTTTATACCAAAGCATAGCATGTAGAGGAATGGGAGAATGACCGATCAACCTCGGGATGACAAAGTGTTGTCCGACAAGCCCTATTGAACATAGATTGGATAGTCTGTGTTCGACCGGGGGAGCGCACATTGGAAAGAAAGTATTGTTAATGTCTTCTGAGATAATTATAATAGGTATTTTATACCTATTAGAGAATATGTATGCAGCAGGCAGGACATCCATGTAATAGTCTGGTCCGGTAACTGTGTCAGTACAAGGTATGCTTGCCAATAAATCTCCAATAATTTTTTCGTCGAGTATCTGCCTATAGAAGGAAAGACGAGACTCCAACTCCTCGTACAGTTCTTTCCTAACCTATCTCCATCCTACTTTAACTGAATAACCAAGATATCTTGCGAGTACATAAAATCCACAATGGCCATCCTTAGGAACATCAACAATAGACCAAATAAAATCTTGTATCTCAGGTAGAAAATTTTGAATGTATAGACTGTATGAATCAGAGAAGTTATCTAAACCCTCGGCCGTGACTGCATCATTCGTTTTCTGTTTCTTTCCCCTTCAAATAGTCAGCTTACTCTTTCTCTTCAAAATTACCACACCTTCGACAACCGACTTTGACTCAACTTGCTCTAAATTGCGTTCAGTATGTTCAAACAATGATGGATCTCTTTTTGTTGACTCAACCTCCTTTTTTTGTGCTCTACTGATTCTTGAGTGTGGTCTTCCCTTAGGAGCTCAAACAACAGATGGCTCTTGCAATCGAGTTGTTGCTGGGACTGTAATTTCTTGGATTTTAACCTCAATGGATTTCCTCTCTGATTCCGATGCGACACACCACATTGGTGAAGGAGTTTCATTTGTGGCAAAGAAAAGAAATCATCGTGAACTTTCACCGTCGGCATGATCGACAACTGTCTCCAACGTTGATCAACAACATCTATTGGAATATGTATAGATTGACGGCAATATTCATTAATCTCATGTGCACAAGGAAGACCGAGTGAATGTCGATATGAACAACCGCAAAACTCGAAATCAAAACCAATGAACTTTGACCTACCAATCTTCTCAAACAATAAGCCCAATGCCTTGTGAGATATTACATTGATTAAAGCATCCAAGAGGTGTTCATGCTTGTATTCATGTTTTAAAATATTGAGGCTCATCTCAAATGATGCTACAATCTCGTTCACCGTGAAAATAATCATCAAATGAATCGATTGTTAAACGGGGACAAAATTACCGACCGATGACCGTAGATATCTTTTTAAACTTGAGTGTGATCCTTCGACCCGGTTCGTAGTGATTGTGCCATAATGCTTCACCATGTTCGTCCATGCTAAGACGAATTATTCTTTATATGGTTCTAGCCAAGTATCTTTGATATAAGAAATGCATGTCTGATTACTCGTCTTTCACTTTTGTTTGAACATGTACCATGTTGTGTCGTAGCTGTATTTAGTACTTGCTCGCCATACAAGACTACAATTACTGTAGAATTCTTCGAAGCGATGCATGTCGAATTTATCATCCACATTTTCAAATTTGTTCTTGCATTGAGCTTGGATATTTCGATTTATATGCCAAGTGCATAGTAGTCTATGCACATGAGGAAGTACAATATCTATAGCATTTATCAGGGCATATTCTCTGTCGATAACAAAAACAAAGGAATCTTTGTGTCATGTGTAAAGAGATTGTAGTTTCCTCAACGTCCAAGTGTAATCCTCAACTGTCTCTCTTCATAAAACAAAAAGCGACTGAAAATATTTTTTCCGTAGACGTAAACCCAACAATGTAAAAAAGAGACATCTTGAACTTGTTAGTCTTATATGTACAATCAAGGGCCAATACGTCTGCGAAGGACCTAGCCAAGTGTGTGCAATCAGGATGAGCCCAAAATAATGAAAGGAGTTCATCATTTTGTGAATGTCTTCTATGGTACTCCACATAGTGATGCTCGTCAAGCAACTTCAATACTTGATGCATTGTCATTCTTCCTTTCATACTATTATATATATCTCTCGTTAAAGTATTATAGATCGTCCTCATTGTTGACTTGTTCTCATCTTCTTTTTGTCGCACTGCAGAATAAATTTGTTTGGGTGCAACTCCGAAAATGGATAATTCTTCAACCAACTTTCTCTCATCCTTGTTCAACCGTGCCACGTAGGCATGACCCGTGTCTCTGGAATAGGATGATTGTGTATTTCATTCTTAACTTCGACTATCCACTTCACATCTTCTACTTTTACAATCAACACCTTAAATGGACAACCACATTTTCTCGTCCCAACGTTTTTTTTAAGGACTTTTTTTTCAACACTACATTAGCCTCAGCCGCACGAGAGAAATTATAAAGGTGAATTCAAAAAGATTGTATTCAATCAGGATTTATAAATGATAATGAGAGTGCAATATAGAAGGCACCGAGAATATCTAATTGTGAGCTACTAATAATCATGGAGCTCCAATTTGGAAGCATGAACCTCTACCATGATGGTCTTGAGGAAGAATGCATGCAACACGTTTTCATTGGAATAGCCATTAGTGTAAGTAAACTGCAGTCTACAGATCTAGCCAAGCAAGTTTAACTTTGTGCATCCATTCTATCTGACTTTCCTTGGAGTCTCATTAATTTTGGAAGCATGATTCTCTAACCTTGCTTTTATTGTAATTATCTTTTCTATGAAGGTCCAACCAAAATTAGTTCCGGCTAGGACAATCCAACCCCTAGGGCCGGCCCTGGTAGTGATTGGTAAAATATTAAAGTTTATGGTATCAAATTAAAAAACATGAATAGTTGAGGGTATCAAATTGAAATTAAGCCAAAGAAAATTGAGGATTTTAGTTTCAGAGGTTCCTTCTGGTTGAGTTCAAGTTTTTACTTCATTTCTTTTCTAGTGATTGGTTAACACAGAATTAGTTAGGTCCAGTTTCATAATTTCTAGCAAACTAAAGGAACCCATGAAACTAAGCTGACGCTCCTAAACCATCAAGCCCAAACTTCTAAATCATCGAACCAAACAGACCCTGGAAAAGTAAAGCGAAAATAAAAATGAAAACTTGGGCCCTACCAACCAAGAACCCATGAAACAAAATTCCTCTCTTTTTTCTTCCAATTCTTATTTCCTTCACCAAATTCTCGAACCAAAGTGCTAAAACCACTTGCACGTTGCGACTGACAAGATGCCAAGGCGGGTACAGCCACCACAAAGTAATAAAATTGAAATTACCAACAATATATTGAGAACAGTCAAACCATTGAGACTCGACGATTATAAAGCGGCATAACGGCTCAAAAATGAGCCATCTAAGCCGTATGTATATCCTTAATAAATTAGTCTAAATGAGCCGTCACAATTAGAAGTTAAAAAAAAAATATCCTAACTAATAGCTTAACTACATTTTATTATCTAACTACCTACACATATATTACAAATTCTAATTAAAATATAAACATATCTATAACAAATCCTACCTAAAATAAACATATATATAACAAAACTTAATTCAAATATTTTAACTTTTTTCAACAATATCAGGAAAAAAAAAAAAATTATCTTAAGTGCAATGCACTTGAATTTACTAGTAGAGATATAAAACTGCCAAAATAATATACAAGTGGAGAGTGGCTACTGGGAACCACAAACACCATGCTTTGCAAGTTTCAGAAGAACATCAATTTCAATCAATAAAACACTGAAACTTGACAGTACTTATCTGGGATCGAACAATCTTGGTCTCTATACAATCTTCTGTTTTCAAATCACAACATTTTAAGTCTTGACAGAAGGTTGCCTATACAAGGCATTCAACAAACTTAATAGCACCTAAGAAAGGGCAGTAGAGAGAGACATTGTTGAAAAGGCTTACACATTCATAGTGTTAATCTTTGAATTGTCTATTTATATAAGGTACAATCTTCATGTTAAAAAAATTATGAACTCCAAGAACAAGTATCAAGAGCACGAACACAAGAATATAACTATTTTTGCCTAAATTGGAGTATGAACGCCCATTTAGATTCAGGCCTGACAAAATGAACCCACATCTTTGCTAAGCCCAGTTGTCAGTTTTGAGTTGGACATGTGCATTCATCAGGGGATGGGTAAAAAAAATCCAACAATAAGAGCATCAACAGTAGGAGGGTCCAAATTTGTAATATAAAAAACTTAATGTAGAATGGGTTGGGTTTGTATGAGAATAGTAAATAAAAAAATCTTAAGGCCCAAATGAGATGAATGGATATAGACCCATGTCCCATCCTTCTTTATTTTTCAAAAAGAAAAAAATCTAGAATCTAGAAATTGGGGCTCCAAATTGAACCTTACTATCCTACAAAATGAGTTACTATATTTTTAATGTATAAATTATGAGGCCCAGGCTACAGCTCCTATGGGACGAGTCTTACTATTGATGATCTAATAACTAATTCGGAAATGATATTTGGCCCGTGGGCCACGCGTCAGCTCCCTATTGCCACCCCCCCCCCCCCCCCCCCTTATTTACATGGGTCCTGGGTCCACCACCGAAAAAATCGGCCAATGTGGAGCTGACAGATGGCCCGCAGGCCAAATAGCAGCGTCCTAACTAATTTCCTAATAGTAGCAAAGTCGAACAATACATAACATGATAACAAAATGGTAGTGACAGAACAATAAAAGTTTAGTACTAACCTTCACCTATTTTGCTGAGAATCATGTCTGAAAAAAGGTCAATCAAAGACTCGTCAGTAATAGAATATATAGTAGAAGCTCATCCTATTGCAAAATGTGGAAGAAAATGCAAGCAGAAAAAGGACAACGATTGGAGAACAACATGATAAATTAAGAGATTAATCAACAGATGAAACAGGAGCAGACAAGAGCAAACTTAAGAAATAGCATAATTAGCCAAAGAACGAGAAGTTAAAAGGAACTTGCAGCAGTGTGACGGAACCAAAAAAATTGTAGCTAGCAACAAATGATAAAACCCTAAAATAGATCAGATTCGTAGACTATTAAAAGTATTGTGTCTAATATATATAAGATTTTAACTAATCTACAGTGATTCACTGACTTAAGAAAGCAAACCACCGAAAATTTCACCATTTTCTTACACAAGTAATAATCAAAATGAAAGAGCAATGTACTCAAAAAGGGTAAGTATATAGTTAGAGGTGGTAGAAAGAAATTACATCTAGCAGTTAAGACTCTTCCCGACCGTAAAAACATGTTGACCAATCTAATCATCCTCCCTCCACAGAGAAGATCCATTCCTAGAAAATCCAGCATAGAATAATATAAAGAAAATAAGCAATGAGACAGCAAAAGTCAAGCATAGCATACTCTGCCATTTCTACAAACATAAAAATAGTTACACCCACATTTCTACCAAATTAGACGAGTCCATTTCATTCACCCACCAAAACATGAATGAATGTTCATCATTCCACTCAAGAGTTGTCACGTGTGAAACTAGTGTGTATGTTCATCATCTCACTCAACGTAAAAACAACCAGAGGTTTTAGTTTTACATGGCAACAACACATCGCCACACAAGTTTTTGTTGGGAGAACCAATATAGACTCAAATTAGACAATAAGGCTACCAAAAGACTGGTTATCACAACTCCAAAGAAGAACTTTCTATGGTATACCATCATAATTTGCAGAAACACATAGCACACAAAAAGAATAATAGAACAAACCTTGAATTTTGGCATGCATAAACTGAGAATTAAAACAACATAATTCTCTCATTGATGAATGAATAAAATGGCTCATTAAACTACAGTGCAAAGCCAAACAATTCCAAAACATATCTAGAAGTTGGCTGATAGTAAATAATAATAAATAAATAAACAGAGATACTCTTTCAACATTAACATTGTTCAATGTTCATTGCATTTTTTCTCTCTGATAGCAAATAATAATAATAAATAAATAAATAATTTTCTAATAGTGGCAGATTTGAACAATACGAACCCAAAAAAATTGTAGCTAGCAAAACACCATGCCAGTATCAAATGATAAAACCTAAAATAGATAAGATTCATCAACTATTAAAAGTATTGTCTAATATATAAGATTTTAACCAAACTACACTAATTCACTGACTTAAGAAAGCAAACCACCAAAAAATTCACCATTTTCTTACAGAAGTAATAATCAAAATGAAAGAGAAATGTACTCAAAAAGGGCAAGTATAGAGTTGGAAGTGGTAGAAAGAAATTGCATGTTAGATTCTTCCGGAACATAAGAACATGTTGACATACCTTATCATCCTACCTCCACAGAGAAGATCCATTCCTAAACAATCCAGTATATAATAATGTGAAGAAAATAAGCTGTGTCATCATTCCACTCAAGAGCATACTCTGTCATTTCAACAAACATAAGAAATAGTTACACCCACATTTCAACCAAATTTTATGCTTCCATTTTCATTCACCCACCAAAACTTGTATAGATATTCATCATTCCACTCAAGAGTTGTCACAAGAGAAACTAGTGATCAACACTTACGTGAATGTTCTTCAGTCCACAGTCCACTCAACATAAAAACAATCACAGAGGTTTTAGTTTCACATGGCAACAACACATCACCACACAGGTGTTGGTTGGGAGAACAAATATAGACTCAAATTAGACAATTAGGGCTACCAAAAGACATTTATCAGAGCTCCGAAGAAGAACTTTCTATGGTATACCATAATAATTTGCTGAAACACATCAAATAGATAAAGAATAAAAAAGCAAAACCTGAATTAAAACAACATAATTTTCTCATTGAGGAAATAAAATGGGTCATTAAACTATACTGCAAGCATATCTAACAGTTGGCTGATTATAAATAGATAAATAAAAAACAGAGATACTCTTTCAACATTAACATTGTTCAATGTTCATTGCATTTTTTTCCCTCGCTAATTCATTTCAAGTTAGTGAAAAAAGAAAAGTGAGAAACCAATTTGAACCCAATTATAAAGGTTGATTACGGATAAAGTTCTTAATCAGCATAGCAGAACCCTAATTACAACCAAATCCTAAGGCTAATATCACCACAAGAGTCAAACCATAATAATCCTTTCTTCTTTTCCAAAACACATTCCAATTTCAAAATCCCTAGAAGTCAACATAAGTACAGAAATCAAGAACCAGATCCCTAAGAGCTGGTGAACTTGGTGACGGCCTTTGTCCCTTCGGAGACGGCGTGCTTGGCGAGCTCCCCGGGGAGGACGAGTCGGACGGAGGTCTGGATCTCGCGGGAGGTGATGGTCGGCTTCTTGTTGTAGCGGGCGAGGCGGGAGGCCTCTCCGGCGAGCTTCTCGAAGATGTCGTTGATGAAGGAGTTCATGATCCCCATGGCCTTGCTCGAGATCCCGATGTCAGGATGGACCTGCTTCAGCACCTTGAAGATGTAGATCTTGTAAGTCTCCACGCTCTTCGCCTTCTTCTTCTTCTTCTTCGACTTGTCGCCAACGGAAGATGCGTCCTTCGATGGGATCTTCTTCTCGGCCTTGGGCTTCTTCCCGGCGGGAGCCTTCTCGGCCTTCGCCGGCTTCTCCTTCTCCTCCTCCGCCGGCTTCTTCTCCGCGGGCTTCTTCTCGGCCTTGGGCGCCATTTCTATTGGAGGTCGGGAAAGGAAACTTTTGTTGGATTAAGGATTTGGGAGTGGGAAAGTGATGGAGTGTTGATATCGATTTGGTTGTCAATATAAAGAGTAGAGTTGAACGAAGGTTATTGGACCGGATGAGACTGTTCGGATCGATGAGCTGGCTAGTGTATTAGTCGTTGGAAATTTCGGGCTGAATGGACGGTTTGGATTTGGAGGTTTCTGTGAAGAAGAACAACAACCGCGGATTGGTGAGCTGGCGGTAAGGTATTGTTTGGGAAAAATAAAAAAAACCCAAAAATTCATACAGAGCATCCAAAATATAACAAATTTCACTCAAAATATAAAAGTTTAAAATTTTACAAATAAAGCATCATAACGCATATCCGAAATACGTTTTACAAGTTACAAATTTTTTTCTTCCGTTTGGGGCCGTCTCTTTCCGTTACATATATAAAAAGAATATATAATAATAGAAAACGTACCTAGTGAGGACGTTTTCTATTATTAAATTTTTTTTATCTCTGCGCTCTCTCTCTCTCTCTCTCTCTCTCTATCTCTCTCTCTCTCACTCACTCTCTGCTCTCCTCTCACTCACTCTCTGTGCTCTCTCTCCCTCTCTGTCTCCGACTCACTCTCTGCTCTTTCTCTCTACCCATGTCTCTTCCTCTCATATTTATCTCTCTGCGCTCTCTCTCACTCACTCTCTGCTCAGTGACAGGTTGAACGTTACCTAGTGTATAGATAAACGTTACCTAGTGTGCATGTATTAGCTTAGTGTAGATAACGTACAAAGAGAGAGAGAGAAAGAGTGACAGAGGAAAGAGTGACAGAGAGAGAGAGAGTAAAGAGAGGGAGAGAGGGATGAGAGTGACAGAGAGGGAGGAGAGCGAAAGAGGGTTGAGAGTGATAGAGAGGGAGAGAGGGTTGAGAGTGATAGAGAGGGAGAGAGAGAGAGGGAGTTGACAAAGAGAGAGAGAGAGAGTTGTTAGAGAGAGAGATAGAGAGAGAGAGGGGGATGGGAGTGAGAGAGGGTTGAGAGAGAGGGAGTTGACGGAGTGTCACGCCCCAGTCCTAAAAATACGTAGGACTAGGACACGTAAGCATGCCAGCCACATGGATATGGCAACTCCAATATATGAAAACCAAATCCACACGTACGCTGTAATATGAATATCAAATCCACAAGTGGTATAAAATGTAATACAAGTCACAGGGTATAATCTAAATCTCATCCACCAAAATCATATAGAAATAAATAACCAGTATCTATGAAACTAGATCTCAATAAGAAGTATTTAAGGATGATAGTTGGATGGAAACAAATCCACTACCAACTCAAATGGGAAAAGTAAATACAATATAAGTACAACACAATCAAACAATATAAGTACCAGCTATCAATCACGGCTCGAAGAGAAGACATCCACGAAGCATCCATAACCATCCAAATCTGCGCTCCTGCAAATACTCAAGAACAGGTACACCTGGCAGGGGACCAGGTCCTCAGAGGGACATAACAAGATACTTAAACACATGCCAATAAAGTACTGAAATAAATATCCAAAGGGGTCGCCTAACCGTCTAAAGTGAATGCAGTTAAGAACAACTTTCCCCACAAGTGAGCTATCTGGCTGAAAACTGGGATTTGGCATGGTTCTCTTTTGAAGATCCAGGGGCCCAAAGGCACGTCGTCTTTTGAACGGCGGAGGCCCGCCAATGTACATAATATATGTCACGCCCCAGTCCCAAAATACCGAGGGACCGGACGCGTGTCAATGGCCAGCAGTACGCACCGATGGACAACCCAATTTAATAGATCCATCAGGGCATACTTAAGCTGTAAAACAAGTCTACGACAATCAAGGCACAACTAATCTCATCCACACAAGATATAAAATATGATCCACAGAATAAATAAGGAATGTAAATCATCATCTAGTCTCACAAAGTACTTCGGGGAACAACCCGATAAATATCTAGTACAATGGTTCAACAGACCAGAATATAAAAGACTGAAATAAATAATAAAAGCTGAGCATGAACATGGATGCTCAAGAGAAGTCTTCAGCTAAGACCTCGTCCTGGGATGGTGGTACAGCTCCTGGATCAGCTCCTGCTCCGGTCCCGTAAATCTCGGGATAAACCTCGTCTGCAAAATCTGGGGACAAAATCTGGATCCAGGTCCTCAGGGGACATAGCAAGGTACAAGATAATACAAGCCAAATATAAGCAGTGCAGTGCATAATGAAATAAGCAGGGTAAGTATGTAAACATCTGTATAAAATGCAAGAGAGAATCTCAACAGTACTCAGGTTGAAACAACTACGAGCTCTGTGAAGGGGAGCCGGTAGCAGTGGTGTCAAGAGGTGGTCTAGCTCAGCGGGAGACTGAGTAGCCGGCATAACATAATCAACCTGTAGCCTGTGGGTCTCTTCAGCAATAGATGGAACAATAAGGGAATACTAAGTAACCAGCTAAGTGATATGCAAAATGAGAGCAGCACGAATACTCAGGCTGAGACCACTACAAGCTCTGTGTCTGGGAGCCGGTAGCAGCAATAACTATGTGTTTTACTATGTGTTTACTATGATTTATAAATATATAATCAGCCTGTAGCATGTGTGTCTCTCCCCACCCAATGTAACCACGCATATCATGTCCATAACGTCTCATGTCCATGTCAAGCGCGATCATAGCTAAATGCAACAAGTCATAATGTATATAGAATATAAAATCTATGTCAAGTCCTGTATCCTATACAGAATCACCACGAATATCTCGGGAAGATCCTGTCTCATGAACAGTGTCCAGTGTCCTAGGTCAAGTGTACTTGGTAAGGCAAGTACGAGAATAAAGTGTCACGAATGTCCATCTCTAGATGACAATACCCAACACCGCGTACGGTGTCGGCACCCGACTGATAATCGGACGCTAAGTACGTCACACGGTCCTAGGTTAAGCATGCACAACAATATAATGAAGCAAGAAAATTATATAACAATACTGCAGAGTTTGGCAAGGTACACTTGCCTGGGGTCCTGGATCCAACAACTATCCCTGGATCAGTGGGTCCGGGGGTACTCCTCCAAAAGCTGTAATAAACATCACCAACAGTCTCAGAAGATATCAAATAGCTAGAAACGCCTGTCCTTAAGTCCAATTTGGACACAGGAGCAAAAATGACATTTTCGGGCCAAAGCGGGGTCCACATGTGGGCCACTTTGCACCGAAAAGCGCGTCAGGGTCAAAGGTCTCCAAATTCGTCAAACTCAGTGTCAACAAGTCAGGAACGATGATACGAACCCAACGGAACTTCCAGAATTGGATTCCGATGAGCCGATCACAAAATCGCCCGTCAAGTGGAGCCTGTGGGACCCACGACACGCGATTCTGTCAACGTTCTCAGAATCGGACCAAACTTGGGTCACAGGACCAGCGTATTGCTACGGATCCGATGGCGCAAGTTTCGTCTCGATCCGACGTGTGTACACGAAGTTACAGCGTGTTCCAGAAAGGACGGATACAGGGTGTCGTCGGCGGATACGCGTTGATTCCGGGGTGCACGCACCTCCGAATCGACTTCTGCGAAATCTCACACGACCGTATCAACGTCGCGCACAGTTCGGTAAAGACCGCATGCGACCAAGTCGTCCCGATTGGCGGGGCGTACTCAGTTCCGGGGTAAAACATGGCGTTGTTTTTTCCTATTTTGGATCGCGGTGTACGATCACTACAGGACGCGATGCACCGAGCGAGTTGCACGGGCACCGAGAGGGTTATACAGTCTACGCAACGCAACTGACGGAATTGAAAACGGAATTACGAGGTGAGAGAAAACGCTACCTGAACAGGGCCCCGTGAATCTGATTTTCACGTGTCCGAGAGTCAATTCCGTGTCCTGGACACAGTGTCCAACTTGAACTGTGTCCTGCCGTGTCCTTGCTAGGTTGTTGCCGGAGAACCACCGGAGAGGAGCTGCTTCTAGTCGGCAGAGGGCGGCCCGTCGGCTGAGCAGAGATGGCTCGTCGGCTAGGGAAGCCGGGTGGAGTCGCCGGTTGGGGAGAACGGGTGGCGTTAGGGTTCAGTTCAGGCAGCGGCGGCCTGGGAGGGTCGGTTCGGTGGGGATCAAGGGCAGCGAGGTCGGGCGAGGAGGTGGATCTCGCGGAGAGGGTTGGCCGGTTCTCGAGCGGCGGGGTCGACGGGTTGAGGGGGAAGTCGGGGTCGTGCGCTGGACTTGGCGGCGGGGGTCGGTGAGGTCGCTGGCGGTGAGGGGAAACGAGCGTTGGTCTGGCGTCGGTGGCTTCGCCGAAGAGCGGTGGAGGAGGAGTGAGACGCGGGGGAGGGAGAACTGGGAAGGAGGTCGACGGGTTGGCGGTGATGGGGGAGTCGGCTGGGCGGTCGACGGCCTGGGTGTCGTTGGCTGAGCTAGGGTTCGGGGGGGGAGCACGGCGGGGCTAGGGGGCTGACAGCGGTGGGTCGTGGCGGAGGAGAGGGGTATGTCAGGCGGCTGTCGGCTAGGTTAGTGTTAGGGATTGGGATTAGGGATTTATTTAATTAGGGATTTTTCCTTTTTCTTTTCTTTTTGTTTGTGGAGAAAACTAAGAAAATAGGTATTTATACATTACAGGAATTGGACTAGGGTAAGACCTAGGATTCGGGCTGGGTCACGCTCCTCGGGCTGGGCTTCGGCTCTCATGGGGATGTCGGGCGTTGGCACGGATTTAATTCGGTTTAAATCTTCATGGGTCTTCAGGGCTTTAAACGGGTTTCCGGAGTCCAATAAATTCACGGAAAATTACCCTGTGTCCGGTTTTCCATTTTACACCATCAAAAATATTATTTTTATAATATTTTAATATGAATTAACCGAAATTAAAAATCATTAAAAATGCCAAGGCCTAGGTTTTAATTCCCGAAAATTTAAGAAAATTGGGGAAAAATCCAAAGTTAAAATTTCTGAAAATCAGGGGCTTACAATCTAGCCAACTTATAAAAATTTCGTCCTCGAAATTAAATTAGGGTAGGGCTCTCTTTGTCAAGTCTCACTTGATTACAGTCTAAGAATTTCTCTCAAGTGAGCATTACGGTCTCTACCCAACTTAGAATTTACCCATATATTATCTAAGACTATTCATCTAATAAATGTATGTCCCAACTCATTTAATCATGTTATTGAATCCTCAAGTCTTTAACACCAAACATATAACCTATGATATTCCCTTAATCCTATATAAAAGGTCATCAATAATGCGACCGGCCTGTGGGGTGTATCTAGTACTGTCTATATATCAAACTTATACCAAGCACCAGGTTTCGTCTTTCCGAAATAAGGGAAGATCAATAATAAAGAGTTCAAGGGTGAGGTAATAGAATAGAAGTATCGGGATCAAGGCGTTTAAAGAATTCAAATGGGAATGGTCAAGTTGTTGTGGATTAAAATCCTATTCTGGTAATCCTTTGTTCGCATGCTCGTATTAGTACAGTTGTGTAACTGATACGATATGCTCAGACATATCTAGAGGGCAAGTATACTAGTCAACTATATATCTCAATCCACGTGAAGTAGTCGTGCGAAGAGCGAACCAAAATGCACTAAGGTTGATCAGACCGTAATACACTGATTCTGAATAGACAATTGTATTAGTGTACATGTCCACTAACACATATGTCATGAACAAGCTCGATAAAGAATAATCTTGCAAAACTAGGCTATAGAATAGCAGCATAAGTCAAGTACAGCAATTATAAGTACGCTAGATGATGATGAAAGGAGGTACAAATTAATTCAAGTTCACAAAACAACACAAAATAAGCACAATAACAAAAGACTCTATAATCTATACAGTTATTAATTATAAAAACATTCTAGGTTATAAATTATTAGCAAGTTCAAATTAATTACTAGGTTAAGGCTAGGTCACGAATCAACATGCAAAAACTAAGCAAATCTAAAAGCAGAAAACTATAAAAACTTACGCGCATTAGCTACTCCATGAATCTGCGCGTCCTCCAAAGTCATAGCAAAAGCTTGTCCGCGTCCTTGCGGTGGATTCCTCTGCTGTTGCTGTTGGGCTTGCTGGAAGAGTGCTGCCTGTGGAGCCAAGGGTGGCCTTGGTTGATACCCTCCTGGCGCTGGGAGAGCTTGTCCGCTTAATATTGGTGCTCTCTCTCGATGATGAGGACAATCCTTGGCTAAGTGTTGGTTGGTTCCGCAAATCAAGCATAATCCTAACTTGCGTCTGCAGTCCCTCTCAATATGGCCTACCTTGCCACAGTATTGACATGTGGGTGATATCTGCGGAGAGGCTCTGGGTGGCTGGTGTATGTGAGGTCTCTTTGCAGCTTCTTCTTGTGGTACTTTGGCTGATATGGAAGACCATTTCAGACTGGTCTCTCTCCTAGTGACGCGTTCCATGCGTCGGGCTGCTGCAAGGACGTCTGAGTAGGATGTAGGTGCAACGGATCCAATTAGTTTCTGTAGCTCCAAGTTTAGTCCGTCGAAGAACTTCTCAGCCTTTTCTTCTTCTGTCGGGATCAAGGTAGGGGCAAAGCGACTTAGACGAATGAATTCTGTGTTGTACTCTTCCACCGTCTTACTGTCCTGAGTGAGGCGATTGAACTTGTCCCGAAGTTCTGATCGAGCGATTGCCGGAATGTACATCTCCTGAAAGAGTCTGGAAAACTCTTCCCAAGTGACTCGGTCTGGCCCGAGCCGTGTCTCCTCAGATAGCCACCAGTGATGAGCATTGTCCGTCAATTGCATTCTAATCGCAGTCATCCAACGTTCTTTTGGAAGCTCTGCTGCTTCCAACTGGTGTTGTATGTTGGTGAGCCACTCATAAACTTCGGTTGGTCCTTCCTTGCCAGAAAAGGTACGGGGCTTCAGCTGCCTGAAATCGGTGATAGATCCTGTCACTGGCCGTCGTGCTGGTAGATTCGCCTGCTCCAGTACAAGTGCTAGGCTGCGACTCTGTAAAACCCCCTTCCTAGAAAATCGTAAATACCCTTTTTATTTATTAATTATTAATTAAATTGTAGTAATTAGGTCTAAATAGGAGAAATAGATTTTTAATAATTTTTATGTTAGGTGTTCGGGCACTTAGATGACTTATTGGACCATCAGAAATTTTTCGAAATTTATTCCATGTAGGAGACCCCTTGAGCAGTTGCTAGCCTAACGATGTGCAATACCCTATTATATAAATTTTCTTATGAGTATATATATATATATATGTATATACAAATATATATATATATATATATGTATATATATTTTATAAAGAAAGTAAAAGAAAAGAAAAGAAAGCAAAAGAAGTTAATAATAAGTATAATAATACTAATAATAATAATATAATAATAATAGTAATATACCTACTTAGAACTTGCTGTGCAATCAAGCAAATGAGTTTGCTCTTTCCCAGCTTCTTCAGCGGCTACAAGAGACCCGCCCACTTTGACTTCAGCGGCCTTGTCCACCAAGCCCAACTCTCTCTCTCTCTCTCTCTCTCATATATATATATATATATATATATATATATATATATATATATATATATATATTAGCTCCCAAAAAACCCTAACCTAATTTTCAGATCTCCTCTTCCCATCTAGAGCCGTCACCGCAGCCAGAGAAGCCTCCACAAGCCATCCAACCATCCCGTCGACGCCGACATCGCGAACTGCAGTCTCCCACTCGAGGCACCTTCGCTCTGGCGTGTTTTCCCGTTGACTCGCTCGACCAAACGCTGTTCCGTCTTCATAGGTATGATCATCCCTTAACCCTCTCCAATATTTGTTTTATAGCCTACCTCGGAAAACGTGTGCCCCTAGGTGAAAAACAGCGCCCAAGTCAGCGCGAGCAGACAGAATTCTGCAATCGCAGAATTCCAGAACGACCACCCATATTGTCGAGTTCGTATCTCCCACCACAGAGATCCGAATTCGATGATTCTTTTTGATACCTGTAGATTACATGACCTAGTTTATTTTCTGTATTATAACTTTGTGCTATTAGTCGCTGTGGACAGAAATATATTCGTCACAAAACTGCGCGCACCCACTTTTTTTGGTTTTCCAAAAGTTGGAGATCGGAGCGCACCCCGCCAAACGGGACCGCCCCGCCGTGTGCCAAGTGTACCGAATGGTGCACGCAGCATAATCGGACACGTGAAAATTTGTGGGGACTGATTCGGACGCGTGTGCGCGCCGGAATCAGGCCGTATCCGCGGACACATCCCGTGTCTCAACTTTTGTGGAACTTACGCGTATTTTGTGCACGCTTGTCATATTGCGACGAAACTTGCGCCACTGGACTCGTGGTAATGCGCTGGTCCTGTGACCCAATTTTTACGCATTTCTGAGACGGTTGACCAGATCGCCAATTGGCGGGCCCCACAGTTGACTTTTTGGACAAAATTGTGTTCGGCTCATCGGAATCCAAATTTGGACATACCGTTGGGTTCGTATTGACATTTAGAGTTGTTTGACCCATAGTTTGTCCCATTTAGAGACTGTTACCCTCGGCACACTTTTCGGTGCAAAGTGGGCCACACGTGGACCCCACTTTTATCCGAAATTACCGTTTTGCCCCTGTATCCAAATTGGACGAAAGGGATGTGCTTTTTAGCTATTTTTCTCATTTCGGAAACGTTGGTGATATTTATTTCAGCATCCGAAGACATTTGTTCTGTGGCCATAGCTTCTGGTCCTGTGTACTGGACATCTGGACGTGACATTTTGCAGCTTCTTGTCAGGCAAGTATACCTTGCCATTGTACTGTTATTTATATTCCATATGTTGCATGTATCTTTATTTTCTGTCTTTAGTTCATATATTTTAACTGTTATATAAAATGCGCGCGACAGTGTCGTCGCGATATGTTTTTATTTATGTATTTGCATTGACCTTGTTCATGAGACTACCCTATCATCATGTAGCATCATTAGGTTCATTGGCCGTGACACAGTTGTTACACGAGTTGTGAGTCTCATATAGAGATCACGGACTTGCGTGCGGGGTTGGCCTCCTGTACGTGTGGGCCGTGCGTTAGGAATAACTGCTGTTAGAAACTTTGCATGCTAGAAGACTTAACAGTTATTAGAGGTTTATGGACATAACCTATTGTAGTACGGTGGTCCCATCCTTGTCCTTGTTTGGTTGCAGGATTGGGCTAGGGTACTAAGGATAGGCTATGGACCAAATCGTGTCATGGATGTGACATGCTTAGAGCATAGGGTGGGAAGAACAACAAGTATCACATTTGAGCTCCTTTACACTTTTCCTTCTGTAACCCGGAAGCTCCGCTGGAGATACGGGCGGTGATGACCCCTATACTACTTGGCGGGCATCTGCCGTTCAAAAGACGACATGCCTTTGAGGCCCCTGGTTCTCCGAGAGAGTCATGCCAATCCCAGTTCTCAGCCAGATAGCTCACTTGTGGGAAAGTTGTTCTTAACTGCATTCACTTAGATGGTTAGGCGACCCTTTTGGATATTTATTTCAGTACTTTATTGGCATGTGTTTAAGTATACTTGTTATGTCCCTCTGAGGACCTGGTCCGCTGCCAGGTGTACCTGTTCTTGAGTATTTGCAGGAGCACAGATTTGGAAGGATATAGATGCTTCGTGGATGTCTTCTCTTCGAGCCGTGATTGGTAGCTGGTACTTATATTGTTGAGTGAGTTGTACTTATATTGTATTTACCTTTCCATTCGAGTTGGTAGTGGATTTGTCTCCATCCAACTATCATCCTTAGATACATCTTATTGAGATCTAGTTTCATAGATATTGGTCATTTATTTCTATATGATTTTGGTGGATGAGATTTAGATTATACCCTGTGACTTGTGACATATGTTTTATACCACTTGTGGATTTGATATTCATATTACAGCGTACGTGTGGATTATGTTTCCATATATTGGAGTTGTCATATCCATGCGGTTGGCATGATTACGTGTCCTAGTCCTACGTATTTTTGGGACCGGGGCATGACATGTTTTTGTGGTGGCCCATGCAGGTCGAGAGCATATTGTCTCGGTTACGTTACTGTACCGAACAAGCCTGCACATAGGACTAGAGTATAGGATCTCATCCATAATTGACTATGATTCATCCTCCTCCTATCTGTTCTATTTGAATAATTGTATCTTGCTTGATTCCTGTGCTTCCCTAACAGTTCCTTGAGTATATATGGCCTTCTGCTAGAATATAGGAACCCCTGTTATTAGGATGATATTAGAGTAGCACACCTATTTAGAATACAACGAGATTATAGATACACCACTAAGTTTAGAATATCTAGCGAACACTAGAATCCCTTATCCCTATAATTGGTTTACCATTACCCGGATGTATTATGAGGACTTGAGAGTAGTATAGACACTACTAGAGTTAGTTAGAAGGTTACCATAATGTTTGCCCCTAGCATTGAGGAACCAATAGAAAACCAAAAACTTAATGTTTGGACTGAACCTAACCTTCATAGTTAGATGATATTGGAACTATAAACTTATATCATTGTCTTGTTATTAGTAGACAGCACCCTAGGAAGCCTAGAGGAATGTAATCAACACTTCTCCCTTGATCATACCCCGAACATAGCAACCAACGCCCCACTCCCCTTAGAGAACCATGATGCTATCTAGAGCCCTCTATCTTTATTTTTATATTGTTTTCCTGCGACCATAGCGCTCGCTATTTTGCGACGGCTAATTACGTTTCTTCTCTTCATCTTTCAACTCGTGCCATCTGACACTTCGGATAGTAGGCCAAGTAATTTTATTCTTTGTTAAGGGCTCATAGTTTGCTAGGATTATAGTTGTAGCCTTGAATGTGAAAATTTTTATGCTTGGTAGATAGAACTTGATAAGTTTAAGTTGTTTTGTAGATTGTGACCGATGATGAACCCTTAGTTTTTAAATCATGTAATTTTTACCCTCACCTCGATACAAGTTAGACCCCTTTCCCCCTTGACGGCCAGTAACTCTTCTATCTTTACCATTGACACTTGCTTATAAGTGCTATGACTAAGACTTAGGATGGCCATTACCTACATAAAAAGGATACCCTAATTATGTCACGCCCCGATTTCGCCCAATCGATAATCGTCCCCCGGGCGTGATGCCGTGCACGCGTAGGACGCGCGTGCACAAGGCCTAGGCATAATAAGTATCTTTAGAACATATGCAACAGAGTACGCAAAGAAGATAACACACATTGAGGCATAGAAAAGTTTCCTTTTTATTAATAATGAACATCTGATTACAGACTCTTGACCCAAACGATAAGGATGCCACGCGGGCTTACAACTTGGATACAAAATGAGATACCCGTTCCCATACATCACATCCTTTTTACTAATACTTCAAAAGACATATAAACACCTGCTGGCGAAGCTATCGCCTTGCCACGGAGCTGCATAAAAGGGTTGCGCTAGCTCCAAGTACTTTGTACAAGCTTCAAAAGTCACGAACAAAATGCGTCGGATCCTGGACTGGTTGGAGAAGGAAGAAGCTTCAGCTCCTCGCCGCGTCGCTCGGGCTCGGGGAACCTGCTGTAACGAGGGTCAGTACTATGAAAAGTACTGGTGAGGGCGAGCTAACCCAACTAACCAAATCCATTATTGTTCATATGAAACATGCAACATTATTGTGGTCTTTCTATCTTGCCTTAGTTCAATTTACATGCAAGCATTGAATATATATAATTTGCGGAACAAACGTGCTACCGTTAGATAGCTTTTTACCTTCCCGTCGGACTGCCTGCATAACACTTACCATGTTCTTCCCTGCCACGAAGACATCATTAGTTTGAGCAAGCAATGCAGAAATATATGTACATAGGGTCATGGCGCATCGTTGCCACCGTGGACAATAGCTACAGTAAGTGGTGACCCTTGCAGCTCGGGTAGCTAGCCCCGCTGCAAGGCCTCCCCCGCCTTACCCGTGCTAGCCTTCTAGCGTAGCTATCCGAGTTCCGCCCGGAACGAATCGGCCCCAGTGCCCCGGGCGCCGTTCGCAGGAACTAAACCTTGTGCACAAGTTGTCCGACCGAACTACGCATTCACACTAAATTAATAGATAAAGCATTCAAACCACAAGAATGTATATATCTACTTTAGCATAGTGCATAGGCATAATCTTCCTGACCAAGTGATTGCATTTCGATATTGTTTGCACAATATATCCGTACAGTTATATAGAATAAGTTCTAGCTACAACTGAAACATGAATATATAAATGCATAGCGGACAAGCACGCATAATTGAGATCGTTTGAACATTTCTAAGTGACAAGCATTTCAATAGTTTCAAGTCTAACTTCTCTCTTTTCCTTTGACTCGGTTTTATTCTTATTAGAATGTCGTTGGGGCGAGATGCATAATGAGTCAATTATTATTAGAGTGAAGACTAGGAAGAAGGGTGCTAATCGAAATAAATCCACTCACAAGTTGGAGAACTAGGAGAGCAAAAGGGAGAATCTTCAAGACTCCGCGCGTGCGTCGTCTACCCGATCACCTGCACGCACCAACAGATGATCAATATCCTCTGCTTCGGTCTCCGAGGTTCGATATGAAATTGCGAGATCCTAAGAACGAAAATAATGAAATCCATCGAAACCGTTCAAGAAAACGCAAGTCATAAAACCAACAAGAAAGCAACCAAGCGGCACGAAAACGGGCAAGGAAACCAGCACAACGGGAAGGCCCCTCTCGACTCTGCCGCCGAGTCTTTCCTTGAGGCACAATCCATTGAATATGGGACCTGATTCCGAAGAAACCAATCCATAACGAGGAAAGGATCTTGATTCAATCTGTCCCGTTCGGACGGTCGTAAGTATTTCTTGGCCGCGCTCCCCGAATAGGGGGAACGGGGCATTACAAATCAATACCAAGATTTTTCCTCATATACCCTAATAAAGAGTTTCTGTTTTATTTACATGTGCAAGATTATTGTGTAGGACCCTCTTAAGACTGTCACCGTATTAGTTTAATTATTTTAAATTGGGTAGTATACCCCACCACCTAGTATCATATAGCCCTTGTGATCCATTGATGAAGTGTAACTGAATGGCATTAATTGTATGCTAACATAAGATGATAGTGTTTATTCAGACTATAGAACTTAGAGGCTCATACCCCTACTTTGTCGACTATCGACTTAGACAAGGAATTAATATGATAACTGTAGAGATTGTAGAGTCTTTTGTTATTGTTGCTTATGTTGTTTTGTTTTTGCAACTTGAATTATTTGTGACTTCTCTCATCATAATCCAGCGTTATATTTTCTGTGCTACCTTGAATTATGCTGCTATTATAGCCTAGTTTTTGCAAGCTTATTCCTTATCGAGCTTGTTCATGACATATGTATTATTGGGGAGGCCCACAATAATACATTTCAGAATCAGTGTATGAAGGTCTAGCTAACCTTAGTGCGCTTGATTCGCCCTTCGTAACGCTACTTTGCGTGGATTGAGATATGTAGTGATTAGTAGACGAATATACTTGCCCTAGACATGTCTGACATATCGTATCGGTTACATGACTGTACTAATACGAGCATGTGAATAGGAACTACCAAAATAGAATTTCAATCCACAACTGCTTTGACAATTCCCAATTGAATTTTTTAAACGCCTTGATCCCAATACTTCTATTCTATTACGCTGCCCTTGAACTCTTTATTATTGATCTTCGTCTTCCCTTATTTCGGAAAGACGAAACCTCGTGCTGGGTATAAAGTTTGATATACAGAGAGTACTAGATATACCCCATAGGCCGATCACATACTTGAGGATTATTCTTTTGTAATTAAGGACATATCATATATGATATATTCGGCGTTGAAGTTTCGAGGATTGAACGACATGAGTAAATAAATTAAGGGATATTTTCTTAAGGTATATAGCCTTAGGTGATAGGTGGATAAATTCTAAGTTGGGTAGTAGTGCATTGTCAACTCGGAAGGAATTTCTTTTAGATTATGATCGAGTAAGATTAGATTGGGAGAGGTTCAAGCCATTGTAATTTTGAGAAAGTTAGAAGGATGACTAAGATGATGAGGATCAATGAATTGATATTGAGGACCCAATATTTATAACTTAAGTGCATGAGTTAAATTTTTGAACAATGAAGGTAGAATCACCAATTTGAATTTAGAGGATAAATATAGAATTTCAGACTTGAATATTTGTGGACTGCATTTAAATTATTTTTAATTTGGTGATTTGAATTAAGAATTAAAATTTTGGTTGGGCGACCTATTGAAAATAATAAGGATGTGAATGAAATTTAAAGAGTTGAGGCATACAAAATTTTATAAGTGAAAATGGGAATATATTGGACTCAAACCACTTCTAAAGGAGATTATGATAGTTAGAGATCGTGAGGTAAAAGTTATATGCTTATGTAAATCTTGGAGATGTTATGTGGATATGGATAATTTGAAACAAGGGGAGAAGAGATAACCATAGGTTAAATTTTGATTGGAGCAGTGGACATCTTAACCTAGAAGTGATTGCAATGGATATGATTAGGATTTTAGTTATCGCAAGAAGATTGCGACTGACTTGCCTTATTGTACCTAAAGGATTAACCGATTTTGCCTTATTTCAATTTTGAGGACGACATTGTCTTAAGTTGGCTGAATTGTGAAACCCTCTCACCTAAGAATTTGACCTACTCGGCTTAGATAGTGAGACTGAGGCTAGCACGAATCCACTTAGAAATAGAACACGGTATTTTTTATTTAGTTTTACAACATGATATCACTTGACACGCCTTACCGTGCTCCGATAATTGGAGCACTACACTAGTCACTGTCTTCCTACAAATTCTACACCCTTATCCTAGACATGTCCATCATCCAATTCCCATCTTTGTGCAATTTTCCAATTGTTGGACGCTTTTATGCAAAAGAGCATTTATGTGACCACCCTATTGGACATGACACAAGAAGAAACCTATTTTTCGCTCATATGGATTTTTCCATTTTTTTTTCGGGATGTGCAACGTGTATACATCGCCCACTCCATAAACCTAGCCTTGCATTTAACCAATGCGAATCTTAGACCATCCTTGCATTCTATCGTGGCTTAATTTTAATTTCGAGGACGAAATTTTTATAAGTTGGGTAGAATGTAAAACCCCCTTCCTAGAAAATCATAAATACCCTTTTTATTTATTAATTATTAATTAAATTATAGTAATTAGGTCTAAATAGGAGAAATAGATTTTTAATAATTTTTATGTTAGGTGTTCGGGCACTTAGATGACTTATGGGACCATCAGAAATTTTTCGGAATTTATTCCATGTAGGAGACCCCTTGAGCAGTTGCTAGCCTAACGATGTGCAATACCCTATTATATAAATTTTCTTATGAGTATATATATATATGTATATACAAATATATATATATGTATATATATTTTATAAAGAAAGTAAAAGAAAAGAAAAGAAAGCAAAAGAAGTTAATAATAAGTATAATAATACTAATAATAATAATATAATAATAATAGTAATATACCTACTTAGAACTTGCTGTGCAATCAAGCAAATGAGTTTGCTCTTTCCCAGCTTCTTCAGCGGCTACAAGAGACCCGCCCACTTTGACTTCAGCGGCCTTGTCCACCAAGCCCAACTCTCTCTCTCTCTCTCTCTCTCTCCTAATTATATATATATATATATATATATATATATATATTAGCTCCCAAAAAACCTTAACCTAATTTCCAGACCTCCTCTTCCCATCTAGAGCCGTCACCGCAGCTAGAGAAGCCTCCCCAAGCCATCCAACCATCCCGTCGACGCCGACATCGCGAACTGCAGTCTCCCACTCGAGGCACCTTCGCTCCGGCGTGTTTTTCCGTTGACTCGCTCGACCAAACGCTGTTCCGTCTTCATAGGTATGATCATCCCTTAACCCTCTCCAATATTTGTTTTATAGCCTACCTCGGAAAACGTGTGCCCCTAGGTGAAAAACAGCGCCCAAGTCAGCGCGAGCAGACAGAATTCTACAATCGCAGAATTCCAGAACGACCACCCATATTGTCGAGTTCGTATCTCCCACCACAGAGATCCGAATTCGATGATTCTTTTTGATACCTGTAGATTACATGACCTAGTTTATTTTCTGTATTATAACTTTGTGCTATTAGTCGCTGTGGACAGAAATATACTCGTCACAAAACTACGCGCACCCACTTTTTTTGGTTTTCCAAAAGTTGGAGATCGGAGCGCACCCCGCCAAACGGGACTGCCCCGCCGTGTGCCAAGTGTACCGAATGGTGCACGCAGCATAATCGGACATGTGAAAATTCGTGGGGACTGATTCGGACGCGTGTGCGCGCCGGAATCAGATCGTATCCGCGGACACATCCCGTGTCGCAACTTTTGTGGAACTCGCGCGTATTTTGTGCACGCTTGTCAGATTACGACAAAACTTGCGCCACTAGACTCGTGGTAACGCGCTGGTCCTGTGACCCAATTTTCACGCATTTCTGAGAGGTTGACCAGATCGCCAATTGGCGGGCCCCACAGTTGACTTTTTGGACAAAATTGTGTTCGGCTCATCGGAATCCATATTTGGACATACCGTTGGGTTCGTATTGACATTTAGAGTTGTTTGACCTATAGTTTGTCCCATTTAGAGACTGTTACCCTTGGCACACTTTTCGGTGCAAAGTGGGCCACATGTGGACCCAACTTTTATCCGAAATTACCATTTTGCCCCTGTGTCCAAATTGGACGAAAGGGAAGTGCTTTTTAGCTATTTTGCTTATTCTGGGAACGTTGGTGATGTTTATTTCAGCATCCGGAGATATTTGTTCTGCGGCCATAGCTTTTGATCTTGTGCGTTTGACTTCTGGACAGTATACCTTGCAGCTTTCTTACCAGGCAAGATACCTTGCCAAATTGTTTACAGTATTTTACATGCTTAGTATATTTCTGTATAATTAATTCATTCTGTTTATTTATTGCATGTGTAGTTCCTTTCAGTCATTACTATATATTAGATATGTTGACACACACTTGACACTTAGTATCATAGAGGACAATCATTAGGCGTATGGGCTTTAACCACTCTGGTAACACCGTAGTCACTAGCACGCACTATGGTGGGTCGTGTCCGATGGTCGCTACCCCCGAGGTATGTCGATTGATGGAGTCCGAGGGTCGCTACCCCCGAGGTATGTCGGCTGATGATGTCCACTGACGAGCGTGAGGTTGTGAGGATTAGATCGAGTAGCCTACCCTTGCCCATACGTCGAAAAGTTGTCCTCATTTGCATTCATATAGATTGTCTTGTACAGCGTACTTATTTATTTTCAAATTATATGCATGTTTACTGTATTTCAAGTTGGCTCGTATTTTCTGTATCTTGTTACGTCCCTCTGAGGACCTGGTCCTCTGCCAGGTGTATCTGCTCTTGAGTATTTGCAGGAGTACGGGCCTGGACCTGACGCATTATTTTCTGTTGAGGAGGTCTTACCTTCTGACCATCGTTGATTATCTGGCGATGGATTCTTTTAGCTGATACACTATGTCTTCATATTATTTTATATTGGAGATTTTATACTCCTCTCTCATTTTAGTTTTGGATATAGTCTTTGGTAGTGGATTTGTCTCCACCCGACTATTATTTCGGATATTTCAGACTCCTTATTCTAGTTAGTATTTCTTTTCTATGACTTGTTGTGTGGATGAGATTAGCATATCTGTGACTTGTGAAATTATATATACCACATGTGAGT
The DNA here is from genome assembly GCA_036927795.1 of Iris macrosiphon. Lineage (NCBI taxonomy): Eukaryota > Viridiplantae > Streptophyta > Magnoliopsida > Asparagales > Iridaceae > Iris > Iris macrosiphon. The sequence goes on along the minus strand of JAYESA010000104.1, from coordinate 148,614 downwards.
TTATATTCATATTACAGCGTACGTATGGGTTATGGTTTCCATATATTGGAGTTGCCATATCCATGCGGCTGGCATGCTTACGTGTCCTAGTCCTACGTATTTTGGGACTGGGGCGTGACACCTGCAAATCACACTGAGACCAGAGCTACAGTTGGAGCCAGAACCCCAGGCAAGTGTACCTTGCCAAACATTGCAGTTCTTGTTGCATATTGCCTTGACTTATTTATATATTGTTGTACATGCTTGACCTAGGACCGTGTGACTTACTTAGAGTCCGATTGATAGTCGGGTGCCAACACCGTACGTGGCGTTGTGTATTGTCATCTAGACATGGATACTGAGACCCCATATTTCTCGTACTTGTCTTATCAAGTACATCATGACCCAGGACACTTGACACTATTCATGAGACAGAATCTTCCTGAGACATTCATGGTGATTCTGTATAGGATACAGGTTTCATGACATATTCTTTATATGCTTAGATCTTATTATGACTTGCTGCATTAGATATGATCTTGCGTGACATGGACATGGGGCCTCGTAGACATGAGACGTGTGATTACATTGGGTGGGGAGAGACACACAGGCTACAGGCTGATCATATATATAAAACCCCTATTATTGTGAGGCACAAGACTCTAAGCCCGAGCTTGGCCCATTACCGGTTATTACCGCTACCGGCTCTCCGACACAGAGCTTGTAGTGGCTCAGCCTGAGTTTTAGTGATGCTCTCATCTTGCACTTCACTTAGATGGTTACATATTTACCCTGTTTATTCTATTTACTATATCACTGCATTCATGTTGGCTTGAGTTATTTTGTACCTTGCTATGTCCCCTGAGGACCTGGATCCGGATTATGTCCCCAGATATTGCAGACGAGATCTATCCAGAGTTATACATGACAGGAGCATTAGCAGAAGCAGGTGCCTACATTGGAGCAGAACCAGGATCCAAGGACGAGATTGTACCAGAGGACTTCTCTTGAGTATTGGCTTGAGATACTCATTTATTTCTGTTTCTAGTACTTTATTTCCAGTCTATTGCATTGATGTATCAGACTTATTCTCGGATTATTCTCCGAGATACTTTTATTGAGATATGCTAGATTATATTTATCTGCTTTATTCTGGCATTTGATCTGTGATTATCTATTGTGGATGAGATTAGAATAGTCTATGACTTGTATCATTGGACCTACTTATTGTTGTATTACAGCTTAAATATGCCCCGATGGATCCATTAAATTGGTTTGTCCATCGGTGTGTGCTGCTGGTCATTGCCACGTGTCTGGTCCCTCGATATTTTGGGACTGGGGCGTGACAGAGAGAGAGAGAGAGAGGGAGGTATGAAAGAAAGAGCAGACAGAGAGAAGAGAGTGAGTGAGAGAGATGAGAAAGAAAGATCAGAAGAGAGAGTTAGAGAGAGTCAAGAGAGTGAGAGAGACGAGAGAGAGAGAGAGAGATAGGGAGGGGGAGAGAGAGAGAGAGAGAGAGAGAGACCAGAGAGTGAGAGAGAGAGACCAGAGAGTGAGTGAGAGAGACGTGAAAGAGACGGCTCAGTGGGAAAAAAAATTAGAAAACGTCCTTAGGAAGGGCATTTTCTCTTGAGAAAACGCCCTTCCTAAGGACGTTTTCTATTTTTTATTATTTTTTCTCTGGGTCTGTAGGTTAACGGAGAGATATGGCGTCGTCGGTTAATTTTTTTTAAGTTGGAAAATGCGGTTCCGAAGGACGTTTTAAATATATTTTTATTTTTTTAAATATAAAATGTCATTTGGATAGGCGTTATGATGCTTTCTTTGTAAATTCTAAAACTTCTATGCTTTCAATGGAATTTATTAAAAGTTCGATGCTCTGAGTGAAATTTTTCGTATATATATATATATATATATATATATATATATATATATATAAAAAGTTATTCTTCTTCTTCCTTTCGTATTAAAAGTTCTTGCTTTGAGCAACGGTGATCTTTATCGCCCGAGCAAGCAAAGTCTTTTCTTCTTCTTCTTCTTCTTCTTCCTCTTCTTCTTCTCTCTTCTCTGACTTGTAACTCTGTTCTGTCCGTTTACAACTGTGATTGCTAGGAAGAACGAGAAGATAGTTTTCTATGATTCTTTATTATCTTTTTTCAGGTTGTAATAAGATCCTATATATTATCTTCTTGTTGGATCAAGAGATATCAGAAAGGGAACTCTTGTGTGAACTCCTAATATTGACTTCAACTTCTGGTTCTACCATCTTTGATTAAACCTCGGAAACTCCTGAAGATGCAGCTGAAGCTGGAGGAAGAGGGCATGAAGTAGGAAGATAAGTTCATGGTGAGGTCTATCTGTCACGCCCCAGTCCCAAAATACCGAGGGACCAGACGCGTGTCAATGGCCAGCAGTACGCACCGATGGACAACCCAATTTAATGGATCCATCAGGGCATACTTAAGCTGTAATAAAACAATAAGCAGGTCCAATAATACAGGTCACAGTCTATACTAATCTCATCCACCACAGGTAATCACAGATCAAATGCCAGAATAATGCAAGTAAATATAATCTAGCATATCTCAATAAAGAGTCTCGGAGAACAATCCGAGAACAAGTCTAATACAATAATGCAATAGACTGGAAGTAAAGTAAATAGGAACAGAAGTAAATGAGTATCTCAAACCAATACCCAGGAGAAGTCCTCTGGTATGATCCCGTCCTCTGGTCCTGGTACTGCTCCAATGTAGGCACCTGCTCCTGCTCCTGCTAATGCTCCTGTACTGTACAACTCTGGGTAGATCTCGTCTGCAGTATCTGGGGACATAATCCGGATCCAGGTCCTCAGGGGACATAGCAAGGTACAAGAATAACTCAAGCCAAATAATGCAGTGCAGAGAATAAATGAATAAATATAGGCAAAATATACAACCATCGATATGAAATGCAAGAGAGAACATCACTAGTACTCAGGCTGAAACCACTACAAGCTCTGTGTCGGGAGCCGGTAGCAGTGATATCATGTGGTCGTCTAGCTCAGCGAGAGACTGAGACGCCGTCAGTCGTCTAGCTCAGAGAAAGACTGAGACGCTGTCATAATATATATAATCAACCTGTAGCCTGTGTGTCTCTCCAGCAGTAAATGAAACAATAGGGTAACCTATATAACCAGCTAAGTGATATGCAATGTGAGAGCAGCACTAGATCTCAAGCTGAAAACTACTACAAGCTCTGTGTCTGGGAGCCGGTAGCAGTGATATCATGTGGTCGTCTAGCTCAGCGAGAGACTGAGATGCCGACAGTCGTCTAGCTCAGCGAGAGACTGAGACGCTGTCATGATATATATAATCAACCTGTAGCCTGTGTGACTCTCCCCACCCAATGTAATCATACGTCTCATGTCCATGTGGCCCCATGTCCATGTCACGCAGATCATAACTAAATGCAACAAGTCATATACTATCTAGGAATATAATGTCTAAGTCAATCCTGTATCCTACACAGAATCACCATGAATATCTCAGGAAGATCCTGTCTCATGAATAGTGTCAAGTGTCCTGGGTATGATGTACTTGATAAGACAAGTACGAGAAATATGGGGTCTCGGTATCCATGTCTAGATGACAATACACAACGTCGCGTACGGTGTTGGCACCCGATTATTAATCGGACGCTAAGTAAGTCACACGGTCCTAGGTCAAGAAGGCACAATAATATATAAATAAGTCAAAGGAATATATAACAAGAACTGCAATGTTGGCAAGGTACACTTGCCTGGGGTCCTGGATCCAACTATAGCTCTGGTCTCAGTGTGATCTGCAGATACTACTCCGGTTGCTGAAATAAACATCACCATTAGATTCAGAAAATATCAAATAGCTAAAAACGCCTGTACTTGAGTCCAATTTGGACACAGGGGCAAAAATGGTCATTTCCGGGCCAAAGCGGGGTCCACATGTGGGCCACTTTGCACCGAAAAGCACGTCAGGGTCAAAGGTCTCCAAATTCTGCAACTCAGTGTCTACAAGTCAGGAACGATGATACGAACCCAACGGAACTTCCAGAATTGGATTCCGATGAGCCGATCACAAAATCGCCCGTCGAGCGGGGCCTGTGGGGTCCACGACACGCGATTTCGTCAACGTTCTCAGAATCGAACCAAACTTGGGTCACAGGACCAGCGTATCGCTACGAGTCCGATGGCGCAAGTTTCGTCTCGATCCGACGTGTGTACACAAAGTTAGGGCGTGTTCCAGAAAGGTCGGATACGGGATGTCGTCGGCGGATACGCGTTGATTCCGGTGTGCACACACATCCAAATCAACTTTCGCGAAATCCTACACGTTCCTATCGACGACGCGCACGTATCTGTGAAGACCGTGCGCGACCAAGTCGTCCCGTTTGGCGGGGCGTACTTAGTTCCGGGGTGAATTGGGTCGTTGGTTTTCCTGTTTTTGGATCGCGGTGTGCGATCACCACAGGACGCGATGCCCCGAGCGGGTTGCACGGGCACCGAGAGGGTTATACAGGCTTCACGATAAAACTGACGGAATAGAAAACCGAGCTATGAACAGAAAGTTACGGTTACCTGAATAGGGCTTGAAAAACCGAGTTTAACCCGTATCCTCGTGTCCAACCGTGTCTAGGGTTAGGGTTTACTGCTCCCGTGTCCGCGGCTTCTGTGTCCGCGTCCTCTGAGTCGAGGCTTGCCGGGGGTCGTCGTCGAGGGCTGCTACGGAGGTGGAGGTCCGTTGAGGTCGGGGACGATGGAACTGGGCGGAGGAAGGTGGAGTCGGGGAAGGAGAAGATGGTGGCTGTGGCTAGGGTTCCGGTCAGGGAGATGGAGGCGAGCCCAGGCGGAGGAGAAAGGAGAGAGGGGTCGGTCGGGTCGTGCTCGGGGGAGGATGTCGCTGGCTGCGGGGAGAGATGGAGGCCGGTGGTTGGGCTGTGAGCGGGGTCGGTTAGTCGGGGACGGCGGCGAGGGAAGTAGGCTGTGGAGGGAGACGACGGGGAGGCGGAGGCGACGGGGATGAGGAGAAGAGGTGGTGGCGTGCTGGTGGTGATGGTGGAGGGCCGGCGAGGGAGTTCGTCGGGGTCGTGGGGTCATGCTCGAGGGGGTCGAGGGAGAGATGGGAGAGGTCGAGGGGAGGCGGAGGAAGAGGAGGGAAGGTGGTGGATGGACAGGGCGGCTAGGGAAGCGTCGGCTCAGGCGGGGCTGAGTGAAACTAGGGTTCAGGCGAGGCGGAAGAAATTAGGGTTTCGGCGGAGGGGATATATAGTCGGAACAGTAAATCCGACTGGGAATCCGACTTTGGGTTTAACGGGTTTGGGTTTCGGGTCCGGGTCGGGTTTGCTGGATCCGACCCGACCCGACCCGCTACGATGGGTTGGCTGGGTTTGGTTTAGTCAGCGGTTCGGGTTAAGTTGGTTTGGGTTGGTTTAATTAAAATAAATCCGGTTTATTTCTAGGTTTAATTTGGTTTATTTTATAAATAGTTTTTAGGGCTTTAAACGGGTTTCCGGAGTCCAATAAATTCACGGAAAATTACCCTATGCCCAGTTTTCCATTTTACACCATAAAATATTATTTTTATAATATTTTAATATAAATAAACCGCAATTAAAAATCATTGAATTGCCAAAGGCCTGGGTTTTAATTATCGAAAAAATCCCGGGAAATTGCAAATTAAAATTCCGAAAATCAGGGGGCTTACAATCTACCCAACTTATAAAAATTTCGTCCTCGAAATTAAATTAGGGTAGGGCTCTCTCTGTCAAGTCTCACTTGATTACAGTCTAAGGATTTCTCTCAAGTGAGCATTACGGTCTCTACCCAACTTAGAATTTACCCATCTATTATCTAAGACTATTCATCTAATAAAGCTATGCCCCAACTTATTTAATCATGCTATTGAATCCTCCAAGTTTTCAACACCAAACGTATCACCTATGATATTCCCTTAATCATTTATGAAAGGGTCATCAAACAATGTGACCGGCCTGTGGGGTATATTTAGTACTGTCTACGCGTCAAACTTATACTAGGCACGAGGTTCGTCTTTCCGAAATAAGGGAAGACGGAGATCAATAATAAAGGGTTCAAGGGTGAGGTAATAGAATAGAAGTATCGGGATCAAGGCGTTTAAAGAATTCAAATGGGAATTGTTAAGCAGACGTGGATTGAAATCCTATTCTGGTAATCCTTTGTTCGTATGCTCGTATTAGTACAGTTATGTAACCGATACGATATGTCAGACATGTCTAGGGCAAGTTCATTCGTCTACTAATCACTACATATCTCAATCCACGTAAAATAGTATTACGAAGGGCGAATCAAGCGCACTAAGGTTGGCCAGACCTTAATATACTAATTCTGAAATGTATTAATGTATGCATCCACTAATACATGTGTCATGAACAAGCTCGATAAAGAATAAGCTTGCAAAACTAGGCTATAGAATAGCAGCATAAGTCAAGTACAGCAAATTTAAATACGCTAGATGATGATGAAAGGAGGTACAAATTAATCAAGTTCACAAAACAAAAATAAACAAGCAACCATAATAACAAAAGACTACACAATCTCTACAGTTATTATACAACCTCATTGTCTAAGTCACTAGTCGACCAAAGTAGGGGCAAGGACCTCTAAATTCTATTGTCTGAATAACCACTATCTTCTTATGCCAGTCTAAAGTTGCGTCATCCTAGTTTACTTCATCAATGGGTCAATAGGGATAGGTGGTACTATGTTGTGAGGCATACTACCCAACTTATAACAATTAACTAATACTGAAATCGTCTTAAGGATACCGTGGAAACTCTTTGTTAAGGTCTACGAGAAGGGTCTTGGTACCTATTAGGGTATCCTCCTATATTACATAGGTCAGGGTCGTCTTAAGTCTTAGTCATCGGGCTTATAGAACAAGTGTCTTACTAGCCGTTAAGGGGGAAAGGGATCTAACTGGTATCGCGGTGGGGGTACTAATTACGTGACTTAAAGCTAAGGGGGTAATCATCGGGTCACAATCTACAATAATAACTTAAACTGCCAAGTTCTAATTACCAATCACAAAATTCAAAAATTTAGAGTAACAACCAAATAAACAATAAGAAGCGCACAGGAATCAAGGCAGGATGCAAGTCAAGAAATTAATTCGAATCTGATACAGATGTCAAGAACGATTCAAGCAAGTGGATGAGATCCTTATCCTATTCTTATTGCAGGCTTGTTCGGTCCCTAAGTTGAAACCGAACAATTTAGTCGTAGACCTGCATGGGCCACCACAAAAACCATGTCACGCCCCAGTCCCAAAATACCGAGGGACCAGACGCGTGTCAATGGCCAGCAGTACGCACCGATGGACAACCCAATTTAATGGATCCATCAGGGCATACTTAAGCTGTAATGAAACAATAAGCAGGTCCAATAATACAGGTCACAGTCTATACTAATCTCATCCACCACAGGTAATCACAGATCAAATGCCAGAATAATGCAAGTAAATATAATCTAGCATATCTCAATAAAGAGTCTCGGAGAACAATCCGAGAACAAGTCTAATACAATAATGTAATAGACTGGAAGTAAAGTAAATAGGAACAGAAGTAAATGAGTATCTCAAACCAATACCCAGGAGAAGTCCTCTGGTATGATCCCGTCCTCTGGTCCTGGTACTGCTCCAATATAGGCACCTGCTCCTGCTCCTGCTAATGCTCCTGTACTGTACAACTCTGGGTAGATCTCGTCTGCAGTATCTGGGGACATAATCCGGATCCAGGTCCTCAGGGGACATAGCAAGGTACAAGAATAACTCAAGCCAAATAATGTAGTGCAGAGAATAAATGAATAAATATAGGCAAAATATGCAACCATCGATGTGAAATGCAAGAGAGAACATCACTAGTACTCAGGCTGAAACCACTACAAGCTCTGTGTCGGGAGCCGGTAGCAGTGATATCATGTGGTCGTCTAGCTCAGCGAGAGACTGAGACGCCGTCAGTCGTCTAGCTCAGAGAAAGACTGAGACGCTGTCATAATATATATAATCAACCTGTAGCCTGTGTGTCTCTCCAGCAGTAAATGAAACAATAGGGTAACCTATATAACCAGCTAAGTGATATGCAATGTGAGAGCAGCACTAGATCTCAGGCTGAAAACTACTACAAGCTCTGTGTCTGGGAGCCGGTAGCAGTGATATCATGTGGTCGTCTAGCTCAGCGAGAGACTGAGATGCCGACAGTCGTCTAGCTCAGCGAGAGACTGAGACGCTGTCATGATATATATAATCAACCTGTAGCCTGTGTGACTCTCCCCACCCAATGTAATCATACGTCTCATGTCCATGTGGCCCCATGTCCATGTCACGCAGATCATAACTAAATGCAACAAGTCATATACTATCTTGGAATATAATGTCTAAGTCAACCCTGTATCCTACACAGAATCACCATGAATATCTCAGGAAGATCCTGTCTCATGAATAGTGTCAAGTGTCCTGGGTATGATGTACTTGATAAGACAAGTACGAGAAATATGGGGTCTCGGTATCCATGTCTAGATGACAATACACAACGCCGCGTACGGTGTTGGCACCCAATTATTAATCGGACGCTAAGTAAGTCACACGGTCCTAGGTCAAGAAGGCACAATAATATATAAATAAGTCAAAGGAATATATAACAAGAACTGCAATGTTGGCAAGGTACACTTGCCTGGGGTCCTGGATCCAACTATAGCTCTTGTCTCAGTGTGATCTGCAGATACTACTCCGGTTGCTGAAATAAACATCACCATTAGATTCAAAAAATATCAAATAGCTAAAAACGCCTGTACTTGAGTCTAATTTGGACACAGGGGCAAAAAGGGTTATTTTCGGGCCAAAGCGGGGTCCACATGTGGGCCACTTTGCACCGAAAAGCGCGTCAGGGTCAAAGGTCTCCAAATTCCGTAACTCAGTGTCTACAAGTCAGGAACGATGATACGAACCCAACGGAACTTCCAGAATTGGATTCCGATGAGCCGATCACAAAATCGCCCGTCGAGCGGGGCCTGTGGGGCCCACGACACGCGATTTCGTCAACGTTCTCAGAATCGAACCAAACTTGGGTCACAGGACCAGCGTATCGCTACGAGTCCGATAGCGCAAGTTTCGTCTCGATCCGACGTGTGTACACAAAGTTAGGGTGTGTTCCAGAAAGGTCGGATACGGGGTGTCGTCGACGGATACGCGTTGATTCCGGTGTTCACGCACATCCAAATCAACTTCCGCGAAATCCTACACGTCCGTATCGACGACGCGCACGTATCTGTGAAGACCGTGCGCGACCAAGTCGTCCCGTTTGGCGGGGCGTACTCGGTTCCGGGGTGAATTGGGTCGTTGGTTTTCCTGTTTTTGGATCGCGGTGTGCGATCACCACAGGACGCGATGCCCCGAGCGGGTTGCACGGGCACCGAGAGGGTTATACAGGCTTCACGATAAAACTGACGGAATAGGAAACTGAGCTATGAACAGAAAGTTACGGTTACCTGAATAGGGCTTGAAAAACCGAGTTTAACCCGTATCCTCGTGTCCAACCGTGTCTAGGGTTAGGGTTTACTGCTCCCGTGTCCGCGGCTTCTGTGTCCGCGTCCTCTGAGTCGAGGCTTGCCGGGGGTCGTCGTCGAGGGCTGCTACGGAGGTGGAGGTCCGTTGAGGTCGGGGACGATGGAACTGGGCGGAGGAAGGTGGAGTCGGGGAAGGAGAAGATGGTGGCTGTGGCTAGGGTTCCGGTCAGGGAGATGGAGGCGAGCCCAGGCGGAGGAGAAAGGAGAGTGGTGTCGGTCGGGTCGTGCTCGGGGGAGGATGTCGCTGGCTGCGGGGAGAGATGGAGGCCGGTGGTTGGGCTGTGAGCGGGGTCGGTTAGTCGGGGACGGCGGCGAGGGAAGTAGGCTGTGGAGGGAGACGACGGGGAGGCGGAGGCGACGGGGATGAGGAGAATAGGTGGTGGCGTGCTGGTGGTGATGGTGGAGGGCCGGCGAGGGAGTTCGTCGGGGTCGTGGGGTCATGCTCGAGGGGGCCGAGGGAGAGATGGGAGAGGTCGAGGGGAGGCGGAGGAAGAGGAGGGAAGGTGGTGGATGGACAGGGCGGCTAGGGAAGCGTCGGCTCAGGCGGGGCTGAGTGAAACTAGGGTTCAGGCGAGGCGGAAGAAATTAGGGTTTCGGCGGAGGGGATATATAGTCGGAACAGTAAATCCGACTGGGAATCCGACTTTGGGTTTAACGGGTTTGGGTTTCGGGTCCGGGTCGGGTTTGCTGGATCCGACCCGACCCGACCCGCTACGATGGGTTGGCTGGGTTTGGTTTAGTCAGCGGTTCGGGTTAAGTTGGTTTGGGTTGGTTTAATTGAAATAAACCCGGTTTATTTCTAGGTTTAATTTGGTTTATTTTATAAATAATTTTTAGGGCTTTAAACGGGTTTCCGGAGTCCAATAAATTCACGAAAAATTACCCTATGCCCAGTTTTCCATTTTACACCATAAAATATTATTTTCATAATATTTTAATATGAATAAACCGCAATTAAAAATCATTGAATTGCCAAAGGCCTGGGTTTTAATTATCGAAAAAATCCCGGGAAATTGCAAATTAAAATTCCGAAAATCAGGGGGCTTACACTATCGTCACCAAGCTTCCTCCAGGCTAGATCAAGTTCAAGACTGACATGTACCGTAAGAAGATGGAGATCTAGCTCGAAGATCTTCTTTACTGGATTCACATTGAAGATGAGGCTAGGGGACAACTGAAGTTGGATTCCCTGTCCAAACAGTTGGCAAAGGCCAACTTGGTTCATGCTGGTGATTCCAAGAGGAAGCAGAAGGCTTCTCACAATAAGAAAAAGAAGGACTTCAACCATCTGAAGGTGAATTAGTCTTTGTTCAAGCCGAAGCCAAAGCCCAAGTCCGAAGTGACATGCTTCAATTGTCGCAAAAAGGGCCACTAACGGAGTGACTGCAGATCCAATCCCAAACAGACAGAGCAAGGTGAGCCTAACAAGGTTTCTATGATTGCGTAGGTTGTCACGATGGTGTCAACTCTGGCTGGTGGGTGGACACTGACGTATCCTGCCATATTTTCTCAAAGAAGGAGTTGTTTACTACCTACAAGCCTACATCTGAGAAGGTTATGGTGGCGAACCAAGCACAAGCTGAAGTTCTAGGGACCGAAAGGGTGGTACTGAACCTGACTTCGGGGAAGTCGCTGACGCTTCAGGATGTGAAGCATGTACCAATGATAGCCAAGAATCTGGTCTCAGAAAGATTGCTCTGCAACGCAGGCTTGAGGATGGACATTAATGCTAGACAGATGGTGATGTGTTTCAAAGAAAAATACTTCGAAAAAGCTTTCTGTACTGAAGGGATGTTCAAACTTCAACTTGTAACTCCTGCTACAATGATAAATGCAGCCGCTTCTTCTGGTTATTCTCTTGAGTTATGGCACAATAGACTAGGACATGTTTATTGTAAAAAAATTTAACAAGATGTCTAGTCTAGGACTTATCTCCAAATATGGGGGTAAGAAGGTGGAGAAGTGTGAAGTCTGTGCGCAGAAAAAGATCACCAGAAAGCAGTTTAAACAGGTTAACTGAAGCACATATCTTCTGGAGTTTGTGCACTCAGTTATCCGTGACTTCAAACAGTTCTCTACAAAGGCCAAGATAAAGTATTTTATTACATTCATCGATGACTACTCGAAGTATACGTTCGTTTATCTGCTCAAGTCAAAGGATGAAGAATTTGAGAAGTTCAAGGAGTTCAGGGCTGAAGCTAAACGTCAGACAGGACAACAACTCAAGAGACTTCGAAGTGATCGAGGCGGAGAGTATAGGTCTATTGAATTCGTATCGTTCTGCAAAGAACATGGAATTGTCAATGAGATGACTGCTCCGTATTCTCCTCAATCAAATGGAGTAGCTGAGAGGAAGAACATGACGTTGACAGAAATGATGAACTCAATGCTGTTAACTTCGGGTCTTCCAAACTGCTTCTGGGGAGAAGCTGCGTTGACGGCTACGTTCATCCTGAACAGAGTGCCATACTCAACATCCGATGTCACTCCTCATGAACTCTGGTTCAAAGTCAGACCCAACTTGAATGTCATTCGAGTGTGGGGGTGTCTGGCATATGTGAAGCTTCCGGACTTTAAGATTCAGAAACTGGGTACGAGGACAATGAAGACCATCTTCTTGGGTTATGGTGAGAAGAGTGGTTCTCGGAGGTTTCTTGATATAGAATCAAATCATATCATTGAATCTCACAACACATAATTCTTTGAAGATAAATTTGCAAGGCACAAGAACGTTATTATCGCGGATATTTCGTAGAATAGTGTGGGTGCACAGGAGGCTGAAGCCTCCAAAGAAGATGTAGTACATGAAGAAGTTGTCATTCCAGAGACAACGTTAGAACCAGAACTCGTAGAACCGAGAACTAAGCGGATTAGGAGACAGAAGGACTTAGGAGAAGATTTCGTCATCCATCATATGGAAGTAGATCCGCTTACCAATGATGAGGCGATGAAGACCCAAGACGCTGTCTTCTGGAGGGAGGCTATCAATGACGAGTATGACTCAATAACCTCCAACAACACTTGGGTGTTGGTCGATCTGCCGGAAGGAGCTAAACCAATCAGATGCAAGTGGATCTTCAAAAGGAAGATGAAGGCCGATAGAACTGTTGACAAGTTCAACAAGGTTAGTTGCCAAGGGGTTTTCTCAGAAGCAGGGGATCGACTACTTTGACACATATGCTACAGTAGCGCGGATGACGACCATCAGGATGTTGATTGCTCTAAGTGCAATTCATAAGCTAGTTATTTATCAGATGGATGTCAAAACATCATTCCTGAATGGAGAGTTGATCGAAGAGATTTACATGCAATAGCCAGAAGGATTTGTCGTCAAAGGTATTAAAGACAAAGTTTGTAAGTTGGTAAAATTCTTATATGGTTTGAAGCAAGCTCCCAAGATGTGGCACAAATTTTTTGATAAAGTCATAAGATCAAACAGCTACAAGGTCAGCGAGACGGACAAGTGTGTTTACACAAAGTTCTCTGATGGAAGAGGGGTCATCGTCTTTCTTTACGTAGACGACATGCTGATCCTAGGTACGAATCTAGCACGAGTCACTGAGACAAAGAAGTTCCTCTCATCCAAGTTTATTATGAAGGACTTGGGGGAAGCTGATGTTATCCTCGGGATAAAGATCATCCGGACGGACACTGGAGTGGCTCTATCACAGTCTCATTATATTGAGAAGATGTTCATGTCACGCCCCGGTCCCGAGGGCCGCCCGGCCACCGCCTCACCCTGCCAGACCGGACGCGAATCACCGTGCCTCGGCTACCCGTGGGGGGCATATGGCCGTTTGATACCGAGACGTGATGCCGTACGAGCCTGGGGTTGCGCCCACACAAGGTAACATCGTTAAAGTTTAGGCTATCATCGCATCGAATCGAGTAAGCAGCGGAGGGACATTGTTGCAATCATTCAACAATCTGAGTATTCGGGACAAATCGAGGCAACTTGGGTTCTGATTACAAAGGCATCGTTCCATACATTATGCCCCTATATACGAAGCAGCTCGAGGCAAACAAAACACAGAATTTTGGGTCTTGGGGATGAGGCACGCCTATCGCTCCCTCGGACGATCCAGTACCTGCAAGCAAGTAGACTGTTGGTGTGTCAACATTTTTATAAGTACTGGTGAGATAAAGTAACTGAACAGAAGCAAACATTCACTAAAACCAACACTAAGTAATCATGTTATAAAATATTACATTACTAGTGATCTTTCTAGTTTTACCTATGTTCGTTTCATGCAGTTCGATAGCAGAGTCATATTACTTCTTTTGAAAACATATTTTTGAAATAGAGTTCATGTTCGATATGAGCAAGCAAGCAAGACAAGCCGATTGTTCTGTTAGGGTGTGCGCATCGTGTCTCGTGAGCTATACTCAAAGACTCTAGGGACAGATGCAACTAATGCATATCTTAGGGGCAGTCCTCTATCCAAGCCTACACAATGGACTATCTTATATGCAGGCGGTCCCCGAGTATCTCAGGATCGGCAGCGGTTGATCCAGCTAACCAATGACTCATTTATCTGATGCTATTGGCAGCCGTGACACATGGTTGATTTCCACTATCTCTGTAGCAGCTGTGACACATGGTTGCTTTCCACCAAATAGCCATTGTTCGACCGATGCGAATGCATGAAACACTATCAAATAAATACTAGGATGCAGACGAGACGAACCATCAGACCATATTTCTTTGTTGCGGGCAAGCCGCCTTATCTTTGAACACATTCAAGCATGATTTGGTTCTCTCAAAGCACAAGCGATAGTGAATATGTTCATGCACTCTATCTTAGACAAGTGTTTCAGGGTCTCTTAGTTAAGCAAACAAGTTCGTTTCAAAGACAAGCTAGGTGAGTTCTCTTATTAAGCATGCAAGGCAGGTTTTATCATTCTCTTATGAAAACAAGCATTCAAAAACTTAGATTCATTATTAAGGCGTACAAGAATCAGAGAACGAAGTTCTGCCCACTCACCTTGCACATAATGCCGACGCGGAGTGGGGCATTACAGTTCACACGCTATGGATATCAGGATCTTGCAGGAATCGATACTCTGTACAGGTGTGACAAGAAGCTAAAGCCAAATCCTAGGGAAAGTGTCAGGCAGTTCGAGTATTCAAGCGTCATTGGGAGTTTGATGTATGCAACAACTGCCACAAGGCCTAACATAGCATTTGTCGTGGGGATGCTGAGTCGATTCACGAGCAACCCAGGTGTGGAGCACTGGAAGGTTGTGAAGAGAGTGATGAGATATCTCAGGAGGACTCAAAAGTATGCACTGCACTACAACGGGTATCCGACAGTAGTGGAAGGCTTCAGTGATGCAAGCTGGTGTTCAGAAGTAGAGAGCAAAAGGTCCAGAGGAGGATACGTCTTTTCCATGGATGGAGCTGCTATATTGTGGAAGTCGAAGAAGCAGACTATGCTCTCTCATTCCTCGATGGAATCTGAGTTTTATGCACTGGCTGCTGCAGCGGATGAAGCAGAGTGGCTTGGAGAGCTCATGTATGATCTTCCATTGGTTGGTGCACAAATTCTGGCGGTACCGATATACTGCGACAACCAAGTGACTGCAGTGATGGCATCAAATGACCTCTTCAATGGTAAGAAGAGGACTGTGCGGTTGAGGCACATGGCAGTGGATGATCTGATAAAGACTGGAGTCATTACCGTAATTGATGTTCAGAGTCAGGAGAACCTGGCGGACCCGTTCACCAAGGGTCTCAAGCGCCAGCTAGTCGAGGACACATCAACCAAAATAGGCTTGAAGACATTCTGATATTGTGTCTATGTAATTCTACCATAAAGTTTTATGCTATTAGTTCAAAGAAAAATTTACTAGGCATCTAGCTTTTGGTTCAAAGAAGGAACATCGACTGGGAGAATATCAGGAACAGTGGATAGTCATTTGAGAAATTGAGGGGTTACGGACCCAGAACCACTGTTGTCTACTTCTTGTTTTTTATGAAGAATAATTTCCTGTGGAAGGATGGCTTTGATGCCTTAATGAGTTCTCGGACAGAGTGAATATCCGGTGTGCTTTACAGGAAGCACATAGTTTCAGCACTACAAGGGACTTGTATCCCATGCTACAGTGGTGTGATACCACAGAGGTAAAAGATGTAAATCCTCGGCATTAAGTCATGTCACAGCGACGTAGCACCGCGCATAGGCAGGAGGCCTAATGCTGTAGAATGAAGAGTGGTAGGCAGCACTACAAATAGGTCGATGACCTCATGTTACAGTGGTATGACACCACAGAGGTAAAAGATATAAATCCTCGACGGAAAGTCATGTCACAGCGGCGTAACACCGCAAGGAAGCGCAAAGCTTCGTGCTGGGTAGTTTGGCACTACAAAGAGGGAGTGAACCTCATGCTACAGTGGATGACACCATATGAGAGAGTGAATCTCGGCAGAAGTCTATGTCATAGCGGCGTAGCACCGCAAGGAAGCACAATGCTTCATGCCAAGGACTCTTTAAGAACCCACCTATAGTGTATGGAAAGGAAAACTTATAGACAATCAAAATATATACACCAAAACCAGGCGTGCACAGCGTCTTCAATGTGCAACCGGAAGCACAATTGATGTCATTGTGTGAGTGGAAAGAATTGCAACTATGGTGCATAATTCAAGGCTTAGTCCATTCTTGTATCATGCTGTTATTTTGACCCATGCATGAAGATTCAAGTCGAAGCGACATCTATCATAATGCATGATGGACAGTCACTGTGAGGAACGCGCAATCCATATATTAAGATATGTGGGGGATTGTTGGTGTTTTTGCCTTTGGATTATGAAAGATAGTCCCACATTGGCTACACCACCAAGTGGGTATCTTAATATAATACTTTGCTTGTGTTGAGGTGTGCATATAGGATGTGGTGATGCACATGGGTGCCATGTGGGGGTATTTTATTAGGATGAAGAAGGATTAACTCCTTAATGAAAGCATTTATGCTTTTTGTCATTCTCTTGGAATTTATTCCATAAGAGCTAAGCCCCAAAGGAGCTTAGCGACTCGGATTCAGACTTGGACTCGGGCTCAAGGGCGCAAAGTGGCACTTTGTTGGCGCACTTAGCACGTCAGCATCGGCGCAGGCGCTTGTGCACATTTGATGAGCTCTCTCATGCACGAGCTGCATGCTCGGCCGCGCGATCGCATGGGCGGGTCGCATGGGTGGGTCGCATGCGCGGTCGCATGGGCGGGCCGTATGGGACGGTCGCATGCGTGATCGCATGGGCGATCGCTTGGGCAAGCCGCACGGGCTGCCGCATGCGCTTTCGCATGGGTTGCCGCATGGGTTACCGCATGCGCTGCCGCATGGGTTGCCGCATGCATTGTCGCATGCGCTGGGGCTTGCACTGCCGTATGTAGTGCGACTTGCGCTGCCGCATACGCTGTCGCATACGTTGCTGCTGCTGCGGATATATTTAAACGGTTATGGAAAGATATGGTCTGTTATTCAGATCCATTTTTTGTAGAATTTGAAATTAATTCGTGCCTATCTTATAGGGATTCATAATTAATCTGTTCCTATCTTTCGTTAACTTTTGGGCGGCTAGGATTTTCACTCTCTCTCTATAAATACTCTCTTCGTGCCTCTTTGAGGACTTACTTCAAAAATTAGGAGACGAAGAGAGTTGCTGCTGCCGCCACCATTGGAGTCTAGGGAGTTCGTGCGAGTCCAAACAGAGGTGACAACGAGCGTTCCAGAAGTTCTACGTGAACTTGCTGGTTCCTGGGAGCAGATCGTCTGGGATGAATCTTGCTTTGAGCAACGGTGATCTTTATTACCCCAGGAAGCAAAGTCTCTTCTTCTTCTTCTTCTTCTTCTTCTTCCTCTCTTCTGTGAGTTGTAACTCTGTTCTATCCGTTTATAACTGCGATTGCTAGGAAGAACGAGAATATAGTTTTCTATGATCCATTATTATCTTGTTTTAAGTTGTAATCAGATCCTATATATTATCTTCTTATTGGATCGAGAGATATCAGGAAGGAAACTCTTGTGTGAACTCCTGATCTCGACTTCAACTTCTGGTTCTACCATCTTTGATTAAGCCTCGGGAACAACAATATATATACACTAAAAACCCATAAGAGAATATGCAACCCCTTCTCCTCACCTCCCTCTCATCAGACCTCTCCACGACCATTGCAAGCCATGCATGAGCAAGACGAAGGCATCCTCGACATAAACTGCACCACCGATCCCATAACTATGTCTGACGGAGTACTCAGTAAACCAGTCGCGGGCCCAGACTTAATATGAGGCCAATGAGGCAATGGCCTTAGGTCCAAAATTTTAGAGGGCACCAAATTTTTTTTACAGTGTACCTTCTATAATTTGGGCCCTCTAAAAATTATGTCCAGACCAACTGAATAAGTGGACTTGACCAAGATTTCGACTGATAAAAATTGAGTCTGGGCAAAAATCAAATTGTATTTCTAAAGTAAAATCATATTGTATGCTTAAAGCAACAAATGTTCTAATAGAGATCATTATTAGATATTTTTTTTTGGTTTAGTGAGACTCGGCCGCCGGTATAACTTCTTCTTCTTTCCCTATGAGATGAGAATTAATTTATATATATATAAAATGTATGCTTAAAGCCTTAAAGTAATGGAAAGGTCTTCAAATAGAGCATGTTTTAGGATATTTTTTGGTTGGAGAGACTTTTGTGGCCGTCGGAATCAACAACATATTCTTCTTCTTTTTTCTTACAAGAAGAAAGGAATAGACAATCAATCTCTCACTTTGTGGTGAAATTTTGATTTTTATATATATATATATATATATATATATATATATATATATATAATGTGGTGGTTGTTGATTTTTTTATTTATTTGTGGTTGACTTATAATTTATTGGAAAAATGTGCTTTGCATAATGTCTATAGTTATTTGTCGAGTCGATGTAGTTGCTGGAGTCGACAATTATGTACGAATTTTGTTCCTAAAATACCTATTGGAATCTGTCCATTTCCATTCGGTGAGCTTTATAATTTATTTTTAAAAAAATAAAAATAAATTGTTGTTGATTATCTTTATTTGTGGTTGACTAATTTACTGGAAAACTATGTTCTTGCCATTGAAATCGACTAATAGAAAAACTTAGAAAGAATTTTTTTTATTTGTTGTTGATTATTTATTTGTTGTTATATTTTTTTATTACTATTATGAACTATTCCAACCATTGTTAGCTTTATTTATTTATTTATTTATTTATTTATCTGGAACAATATTTTTTGTTTTTGTTTCGAACATCTTTAGTTTTATTAGTATTTTATTATAACTTATATTCTTTTGGATATTATATTTATTGTTTAATTTTTTGAATTTTGGTATGATAATAATATTGTATACGAAAAAAAATATAATATGAATAATTTTTAGAGTTCGTCTCAGATTTTAAAATCTAAAGTTCAGTACTGAATATATTTGAATACGCCTCCGTTCTTTTCGGTTAAAATAGTTGAGGTATATCTTAAATTTTTAATTGTTCCATGTGACATTTTATAGTTTAAAAAAAAAGGGTGAGCTATATACTAGTTTCTATATTTTGAATATGAACATTTGTTAAAATATTCCTTTAAACTATTAAAGCAATATACACATACTAGTAAATTCATGCTTGTAAAATAGTTTTCTCTGATATTGTTGAAGAATAGCTTAAATATTTGAATATATTTGAATTTAGATTTGTTATATATCAATCTTTATGAAAAGATTGTCAATTAATCCTTATATGGCAGGATCTCATTATTTATATCAAAATTGATTATCAATTTTTATGATAAGATTATCAATCAATACTTACACGACATTGTCAGTAAGACGACTGCTCCGTATTCTCCTCAATCAAATGGAGTAGCTGAGAGAAAGAACAGGACGTTGACATAAATTATGAACTTAATGCTGTTAACTGCGGGTCTTCCAAACTACTTCTGGGGAGAAGCTGCGTTGACGGCTATGTTCATCCTGAACAGAGTACCGTATGCAACATCAGATGTCACTCCTCATAAACTTTGGTTCAAAGTCAGATCCAACTTGAATATTATTCGAGTGTGGGGGTGTCTGGCATATGTAAAGCTCCCAAACTTGAAGATTCAGAAACTGGGTACGAGGACAACGAAGATCATCTTCTTGGATTATGCTGAGAAGAGTGATGCTCGGAGGTTTCTTGATATAGAATCATATGTTCTTGCCATTGAAATCGACTAATAGAAAAACTTAGAAAGAATTTTTTTTATATTTGTTGTTGATTATTTATTTATTGTTATATTTATTTATTACTATTATGAACTATTCCAACCATTGTTAGCTTTTATTTATTTATTTATCTGGAACAATAATTTTTGTTTTTGTTTTGAACATCTTTAGTTTTATTAGTATTTTATTATAACTTATATTCTTTTGGATATTATATTTATTGTTTAATTTTTTGAATGTTGGTATTGTAATAATATTGTATATGAAAAAAATATTATATGAATATTAAGTTTTGAGTGCATTATTTTTAGAGTTCAACTTAGATTTTAAAATTTAAAGTCCAGCACTGACTAGTCTAGACCTAAGTTCTCGGTGGAGAAAGCCATTATCCACAACCCGTCAGACGTCGGAGGACCGCATGAGTGCTCGACGAAGCTGCGTCCCCGAGTATGGGAGGAGCAGCTGTCGACCTGTCACAATAAGAAGGTAAATTCGATAACCAAAACTGTACTATTTTTCATAAGAAAAAGATGAAGAAAAATATTATTACTGTTCACGTAGGATCCTTACATTGAGATGAAGAAGAAGCAGCAGTAATAAAACATATAACTATTCATTAACAACTATTCACATGAGAAAATAGAGTATAACAAAGAGAAAAGAAGTCCATGCTTTTATTTTGCTGGTTTTCCGTTTTGGGAAATGAAGCAAACGAAACAAGATGTGCTTCAGTGTCTTTAAAAAAAAAAAAAAACACAAAGCAGCAAGCAAAAGACAAAACAAAGGTAACTTTTTCATTTTAACCCAAAACATAAAAGTTAATTGCACATTATGTATAAACTTTAGAATAAATTATAAAAGTAAACCAAATTTGATTCATATATTTTTATACACATTATGTAATAATAGTTAGTAATTTCTATTTAGATTTTTGAGGTCCGTCATAATTATTAAATTGTTAGACTTTGGTATAGCACTCAAAGACTGGACAAGACCGTTGTATACCCGCGACCTCAGCTCGAAATTTGACAAACACCAGACAAGTATACATTGACTTCTTACAATTTTTTACATGCTTAAATTTCTTGTCTATTGTATCATCTATTTATTATCTAGTGTTCTCTTTATTGTCATTTGATTTGTATTCCTCTAATGTGATAGGCCTAGTAGATAACTTGTCATTTTGTTAGTTCATACTTAGTTGATTGAAACTTGTATCTTGTCCGAGTCGCACCATATAATAGGGAGTGGGGAGAACAAGTGCATTATAATTGAACTGCTATTTCTATTTCTATTTTTCTCGCCCTTCAAGTCCATACTAGGGACGAGGGTTGACTGTTTGACAAAACCTGTGAGTCCACACTAGGGACGATGGTTGAATGTTTGAGCAAACTTGCAAGTCCACACTAGGGACGAGGGTTTTGTTTATTCGTTTTGATTTTTCTTGCCATGTGTTCACATAGTAACTTGGTATTTTATATGTCTGTTTCTTTTTCAGCAGTTCACTTATACCTAGTTGTTCTTATATGCATGTTTCGTTTGATTCTTATTTATATTTGTTTACTTTCTTGTTTTTTCTTTTTGCATATTTTATACTATATATATTGGTATGTTATTATGTATTTTGTTATGTCCCACTGAGGACCTGGACCCTTCTCCAAATATCGATGTACAGGTTCATCCGGAGTTCTATGCTAGTGGGCTGCATACCATGAACCATATTGTTCATTCTTGATTATTATTCTTTATGTGGATTGAGATATAGATTGTTTAACTTGCCATATTGGATATGTAACATTAGTATAGATAGCGTATACGTATTTTAATTGGGCTGGAGTCCACTTGATACGTAGTTGGCCATTGCAACGTACTCTAGTTCTACGTATTTTGGGACTGATACGTGACACAAATATCTAATTTTTTACAAACATATCTATAACAAAATTTAATTAAAATATGTTAAAATTATATTTAAACTATATTTAGATAATTTAAATTTTTATCTAATAATTAAACTATTTTAATATAATTTAAATTTTTATCCAATTTTTTAATAATGTCACAGATGATTTTTTTTGTACATGAACATTACTAGTATTTTTAAGACTTTTGATATTTATTGAGTTAGATAATATAATGTGGTTATATGGTACATGAATTTAGGCTTTCGTACTACTTTATTAAGATATAGATATTAATAGGATTTATTTATTTTAATTATGCAATGATATACATACTACTCATTTTGAACAATTTTGAAGCCTCTTCATAATATTTTAAACTAGTAAATTCATAATATTTTAAACTAGTAAATTCGCACCTAAAATAAATTTTTCTTTATTTCTGATATTATTGCAAAATAGTTTAAATATTTAAATATATTTGAATTGACATGTGTTATATATGTTTATATTTTAATTAATTTTTTTATATATTTGTTTATATTTTAATTATAATTTGTTATGCATATATCTCTACTAATATAATACGGAAGAAAAAAAGAATTTGTTTTAGAGATATTATTTTTGTAATTCTTTTACTTAAATAGTGGAGGATTTACAAACGACTTGAACGACTCAAATTTAAACTGTTTTCAAGATACATTATATTAGTAGAGACTAGAAATATTTTAGCAAATGCCCCAAATGAAACATAGAAACTAGCATATACCACTACTTTAAAAAAAAAAAATATGCCTCCATTCTTTTCAGTTAAAATAGTGGGGGTATATCTTAAATTTTTAATTGTTCCATGTGACATTTTATAGTTTAAAAAAAAGGTGAGCTATATACTAGTTTCTATATTTTGAATATAGACATTTGTTAAAATATTCCTTTAAACTATTAAAGCAATATACACATACTAGTAAATTCATGCTTGTAAAATAGTTTTCTCTGACATCGTTGAAGAATAGCTTAAATATTTGAATATATTTGAATTTAGATTTGTTATAAATCAATCTTTTATCAAAATTGATTATCAATTTTTACGGTAAGATTATCAATCAATACTTACATGGCAAGATCTCATTATTTATGGCAAGATTGCTAATCAATCCTAAATCTAATCATATTTTAACATTAACTATCGCCAAACTTTAAAAAGAAAAATACTATATTTGTTGGGATGAATATAATATAGAATCTATGAATATTCTAGTAAGTAAAATATATATATATATATACAAGTTTTTAAATATACTATATTTGTTTGAAGATGTAATGAAAAACTCTTGTCATCCTTTAGATTAGTTTTTAAATATATGTAATACTTTCCGTTATGCGGAAGAAAAGAGAGAAAGTTAGTTTAAAAATTATTATCTTTCATATTTTTTATTTCTTTTATAGTTGATGGAGGATTTACCAACGTCTTAATCGTCTCAATTTTGAACTGTTTACAAGTCTCAATATCTTCCATAATATAAAACGGCTTCTAGACGGCTCAAAACTGAGCCGTTTGAGCCGTAAGTAAACACTAAACCAATTAAAATTTAAAAAAATTACTTACGAGAGATAAATAAAATCTTAAACCAACTTTCATCCTACCCGTTCAAACAGTTAATAAATACTCAACCAATTTAATTAACAAAAAAAACTAACGAAAGATTAAAAAAAATCTAAAACCAACTTCCTTCTCATCATCCCTAATTTACTCTTTTTTTTCAAGTAATTAATAATTATTTATCATCACGTAATTAATTATTAATTTTTTTAAAAAAAATTAACTATCCGTGTACGTGTTTTCCTTACGTAGAAACATGTTAAAATTATTATAATTAACTAAACATATATATATATATATAAAATCCAAATAAAAATATATTAAATATTAAAATATATTTAAACTAATTTTTTTATATCTAAACACATATCAACAGTTTTACAATATATATATATATATATAACAAACAATATATAAATTTGTAAATTTATATATATAACAAATTTTAATTTAAATATATTCAAATCAAATTTAAACTATTTTAATATAATTTAAATTTTTATTAAATTTTTTAATAATATCAATAACTTTTATAAATTTAATTTTTTTTAATAAATATCACGTGCATTTACTAGTAAAGAGTAAAGAAGTATAATTTATAAGACTTTTTTTTTAGTTTTTAAATATAGGACTTCCAGTTATGCAGATTAAAGGGAAAAAGTTAGTATTGGAATTATTATTTTCATTTTTTTATGGAGAATTTATGGTTCAATTTTGAGCCGTTTTCAATTTTATATATATACAAAATAACGAATTTTTAGTTTTCTAATTATAATAAAATTGAAAATTTTGAACGAAAGTTTACAATAATATTTATTAAAAATAATTAAATAAAATAGAAATGAACTAATAGACAAATAAAAAAAAAAGGTATAAATAAATTTGAAGCTAAACGTATCTTTATTTTAAATTCTAAATTAAATTTGACTCATCCAAAATTTTTAAATATAAATAAATAAGTAGATAATTAGTTATTAGATAACGAGCCGAAAGTGTGGAGTAATGCATATGGATAGATATCGAAAAGTTGGTGAACCATAATCATATGCATACAGTTTTAAATCTGTTCTCAAACCCATATAGCTGTGTATATTCACCGACATCCCTATCTATGCAACCTTTACAAATATTTTATATAAGAAAGATCATCATTGTATCAATATTATTTTTGTAATTCTTTTACTTAAATAGTGGAGGATTTACAAACGACTTGATTGACTCAAATTTAAACTGTTTTCAAAATACATTATATTAGTAGAGACTAGAAATATTTTAGCTAATGCCCCAAATGAAACATAGAAACTAGCATATACCACTATTTTTTAAAATATATATATATATGCCTCCGTTCTTTTCGTTTAAAATAGTGGCGGTATATCTTAAATTTTTAATTTTTCCATGTGACATTTTATAGTTTAAAAAAAAGGTGAGCTATATACTAGTTTCTATATTTTGAATATGGACATTTGTTAAAATATTCCTTTAAACTATTAAAGCAATATACACATACCAGTAAATTCATGCTTGTAAAATAGTTTTCTCTGACATTGTGAAGAATAGCTTAAATATTTGAATATATTTGAATTTAGATTTGTTATAAATCAATCTTTATGAAAAGATAGTCAATTAATCCTTATATGGCAGGATCTGATCCTTTATATCAAAATTGATTATCAATTTTTATGGTAAGATTATCAATCAATACTTACATGGCAAGATCTTATTATTTATGGCAAGATTGCTAATCAATCATAAATCTAATCATATTTTAACATTAACTATCGTCAAACTTTAAAGAGAAAAATACTATATTTGTTGGGATGAATATAATATAGAATCTATGAATATTCTAGTAGGTAAAATATATATATATATACAAGTTGAATTATGCACCTAGAAATAATTCTAATTTTTACATCATCGAACAACCATGCTGCCTCTAGCAGTCCTTGTTGCTATATTAGGTGCATTGCTATTGATAAGGGTGGCAGTGAGTCAATGCTTGGAACTCCGACGTCGCCGACCACTATCGCAAGCAGAGATAGAGAAGATAACCATGTTCGAGTACAAGAAGGAAGATTCCGTGTCCGAGTGCGTCATATGCATCGAAGAGTTAAAGCCAGGAGAATGGTATCGGATCCTGCCCGTATGCAGACATATGTTTCACCGCGACTGTGTCGACAAGTGGCTGCGATGGAAATCGACTTGTCCTACGTGCAGGATGGCCGTCCGCGTAGGTGCGGAGACGAACGTTGATGAGATGGTGTGATTGTTATGTAACAATAATTTTTTGTTTGACGTGAAACTAAAGATGAAATTATATGTTCTAATCTTTTACTTCCTTGGATGTGTAGTTTTTTCTTGAGATGATATGGCTTTAGTGTCATGTCTGTGACATTCCATTGAAGTTTGAATGAATTAATTTTGTTAGGTGTTACTGATTTCTTGTGCTCTTAAAGCAGCTTGTAAATATCTCTTAACTACTCAACTCTTCGGTAGACGTAGACGTTCGAGTATAGTTAAACAAGTATATTACTTTTGTTTTTGAAACTTTTATTGATGTGTTGATCTCATGTGGCATGGCCATATATAGATGTATCTGTTGTTATTTATGCTGGAACTAAATGTCATAGCTTTGAGAAATATAAAACTGAGTTGGATAGGCCCATCATTCCAGGAAACTATAATAGAAACACCTCAAATTATTCTAAGAGCCTAAGAAATTTAAGGAGTTCGACTGAATGAACCCAAGTTCTAAATCTTTTACATGATGTACCAACATCTCGTTCTTGAGAAAAGCAAGCTTGAATCCTTGTATAGATTGTACTCCGAATTAGTCCCCAGCTGTAGTTCCATGACCCCCTTTACTATGAAACTAAACTAACAAGTACTTGAACCTATAGTGAATACAGGCCAGGCCACTAATGGATGATCAGGTCCCTACTTAGAACTGTATGGCTCGAACATGTTCAATAATCCTCCAATCAGGAAACTATAAATTTACACCTATATTTTTATCTAGTTCATGGCCTATTTAGCTATTTTTAACTTCTAGAGAACACGATAAAGTGGTTTTCTGTCAAGCTAAGTGAGCAGCTCTATCTACAATCGGACTACTCAATACAAAAGAATAAACTGGATCTAGTTGAACCTTTGACATTCAGAATTTAATATGCTTAGCTATTTTTAACTTCTATCTACAATCCGGCTGCCTCTGCGAGACGACTCCAGCGCCGCCACGACGAGCTCCTCCGGCCGCCTCCAGCTCCGCCGAGCTTCCCCGACGAAGACCAGCAGCAGCAGTAGTGGGCCGCCTTGCCCTAGCCGCCGTGCCCTAGTCGGCCGTGCCGCATCGCGCCGCCTCGCGGAATCGCGTTTTCAGTCTTCTTCGGAGCCATGTTCAGGTGACTGTATCTCTCTCCTCGTTGCCCTGTTTCCCGTTCTGTCTGCTATGACGCGTAGCCTTCGTGACCCTCTCGATACCCGTGCCATTGGTTCGGCGTGTCGCGTCCTGTGTCGGTCGCAAACTGCGACCCAAAATCAGGAAAATAATTACCCTGTTTTTCCCCGGAACTGGGTGTGCCCCGCTAAAGAGGACGACTTGGTCGTGTGTGAACTTCACCAAAAAGTGCGCGCCGTTAATACGGATATGTGAAATTTTGCGGAAGTTGATTTGGATGTGTGTGCACACCGGAATCAACGCGTATCCGTCAACAACACCCCGTATCGGCAATGTTCTGGAACTCGTTGTAACTTCGTGTACGCACGTCATATCGAAACGAAACTTGCGCCATCGGACTTGTAGCAATACGCTGGTCCTGTGACCCAAGTTTGGTTCGATTCTGAGAACGTTGACAAAATTGCGTATCGTGGGCCCCACGGCTCCACTTGACGGGCGATTTTGTGATCGGCTCATCGGAATTTAGTTTTGAACATTCCGTTGGGTTCGTATCGTTGTTCTGGACTTGTGGACACTAAGTTTGACGAATTTGGAGAACAATGTATCTGGCACATTTTTCGGTGCGAAGCGGGCCACATGTAGACCCTGCTTTGACCAGAAACTGTTACTTTTGCCCCTGTGTCCAAATTGGACTCAAGGACAGGCAATTTTAGATATTTGATATCTTCTGAACTTGATGGTAACATTTATTTCAGCAACCGGAGCAGTACCTGCAGATCCTGCTGATACCAGAGCCGCCGTTGGAGCCAGGATCACAGGCAAGTGTACCTTGCCATACTTGCAGCATTTGTTTATACTATTCTCTTGATTTATTACTGTAATATCTCTGTTCAACCTAGGACCGTATGACATTACTTAGCGTCCGAATAATATTCGGGTGTCAACACCGTACGCGGCGTTGTGTAACGTTACCTAGACATGGATACCGAGACCCTATACATTCTCGTGCTTGCCTTATCAAGTACGTCATGCCTCAGGACACCTGACACTATTCATGAGACAGAATCTTCCTGAGATATTCATGGTGATTCTGTATAGGTTACATAATTCATGACATAGATATTGCATGTGCTTAGCTATCATTATGACTTGTTGCATTCAGTTAGAGTTCATGATCCTGCGTGACATGGACATGAGACGTCGTGGACATGAGACGTGTGATTACATTGGGTGGGGAGAGTATTACCATATCAAAGGCTGATTATACTATATATATATTGTTATCTGGAGGTGTCTTAGACTCTGATACAGAGCTTTGACACATGTACTGGCCCTTCGAGAAAATGTTGCTATGGGTTTTCCTGACACAGAGCCTGTAGTAGTCTCAGCCTGAGTATGATTAATGCTCTCATATTGCATATCACTTAGCTGGTTATATAGTTTACCCTATTGATTCATTTATTGTTGCACTGCATTTATTTTGGCATGAGTTATTTTGTACCTTGTTATGTCCCCTGAGGACCTGGATCCGGATTATGTCCTCAGATATAGCAAAGAAGTTTTATCCAAAGGTATATGGAGCAGGAGAAGGAACAGGAGCAGGAGCAGGCACTGGAACTGAGCCGATCCCCGAGGACGAGGTGATCGCCGAGGATTTCTTCTGAGTATATGCTTATTCTATACTCAGTATTTGCTGTTGCTTACTCTTTATTCTTGTCCGTTGAACTATTATATCAGACTCATTATCGGGTTATTCCCCGAGTTATGTTTTATTGAGATTTGATATTGCTTGATACTCTGATATTGTTGTATTCATTTCTGTGGATGAGATTAGTATATTAGACCCTTATTGTTGTATTACAGCTTAAGTACACCCTGATGGGTCCATTAAATTGGGTTTGCCATCGGTGTGTGCTGCTGGCCATTGCCACGTGTCTAGTCCCTCAATATTTTGGGACTGGGACGTGACATTACGAGACCATACCATAGGCTGCTTCTCAACACTGGGATTAGAATTACTACCTACAGGAATCTAGCTCTTCGTTGTTTGGTTCAGCCAGCCTTGATTCAGCCTCTCATTTATATTTGCCACCACCAGAGGGTACAGAGGAAAGGAGAGATATGCTAGGTATTAGGCAAGTATATCGTAGAGATTATAGAAGGGATGACAGAGGGTGATAGTAATTTATTCAAAAAATTATGTATCATAATATTTTGTTGGTCGATAAATTTCATCAATATAATGTTTATTTCTTTCCAAAGTTTAGCAACTTCAACTACAACATTATAATAACGTAAAATCAGAATAATAATTACTCTAAAAAGATATAATTATAATATTCACTGCCTCGGTTGTGTCACCACCCCATTTCCAGAGCCGGGTATTTTTTTTTTTTTTTAATTTAGTTAATTGTGGATTATTTATATTTAATTGTATTTATATTTAATTATTGATTGTATTATATTTTTATTGTTTGTTTTAGGGTTTTGGCTAGCCTGGACCCATGTCAGACCCTAGTGGACCCATGTCCGACCCAGCCCACACCCTTGTGAGAATTATTTTGGGGGCTTAGAATATTTATTTTATTTTTAGGAAGTTAGTTGGAGAGATTTGGAACTAGTTTGAGCGCATTTGGAACCCGGAACCCAAAACCAAGTCATGTAGGGGCGTTTTGGGAATTGGAAACTTATGTAAACCCCTTTATTAGGTGGCCGGCCCCCCTACCTACCCGTTCCCATTCAGAACCAGCAGCCCCACTTCCTCTTCTTCTTCATTCTTCATTCATTCTTCTTCTTCTTCTTCTTCTCCATTCTCCACTCTTCCTTCTTCTTTTCTTCTTCCCACTCTCAAGTAAGTTCCCATATCTCCTCTTTCTTCTTCTATTCTTCTTTATGATTAACCCTAACCCTACATTCTTTCCTAACCTAGGTGGGTAGAGCCTAGATTTTGTGTTGGAGCTTGGATTGGGAGCTTGGAAGCTTGGTTTGGAGGATTTGGAGCATTTTTGAGATTTTGGCTTGGGATTCCAACTCCCAAAAGGTAAACCCTAATTTTCCCCTTGTAATTACTCTTTTATAGTGTAATTAATATTTTAGAACCTTCCTAGACCCTTAGGCTACCCGTGGGAGGAAGTTGGAACTAGTTTGGGTGAGTTTAGAGACTTTAACACTAGGTTTTGTGTCGATTTCGGGTGGAATCCGAATTTGGCCCAATTTTGGGTGATGCCCTAGGTTAGACGGACCTAGGTAGACGTTGTCGGGTATCTTGAGAGTGAGTGCGTGTCTCCGTTCGGACACGGGAAGCCGCGTCGCGGAAAAATGGGCGTTTCGGGCGAAATTGGGGCTTTTCGTCGTCGCCGATTCTAAGTGCGTGTGCGTTTCCGCCACGGACCTAGAATCGACGCGGGAGTGCATTTTCTAGGATCTAGACATCGTGTAGAGCACGTGGGTAAATTTTGGGCCGATTCCGAGTTCGTTTGGTGTGCGTTTCAGGAGGTTTTCCGAGCCGCGCACCACGTGTTCGTCGAAATGACCGAACGGCCATTTCGACTTGGTTTCCTCGTTTCGGGCTTGTGCGCGCGTTGGGTTAGTATCGGGGAGTGTGTGCTAGAATTCTCGGGCTATATTTTATATATTTATAGGTGTTTATGCGTGTCGGGGCCGTTGGGCGTGCGTTGGTGAGCGTTGTGGGCGTTGTGTGCGTTGTGTTGTGTGTTGTGTTTTTATATATATATATATGTATATATATATTTGTGTGTGTGTTTTTATATATATATATTTATATATATATGTGTTTTTATGTGTTTGTGAGTGTGCTAGTGAGTGCTTGTGTGAGTGTGTTGGTGCTAGTGTGTGTGTGTAGGTGAGTGTGTGTGTGAGTGTGAGTGAGTGTTTATAGATATATATATAGGAGTATATGTATGTGTGTATATGTGTATATGTATATATATTTATATATATATATATATATATATATATATATATATATGTATGAGTGTTTGTGTGTGTAGTTGTGCATTAGTGAGTGTGTGTGTTAGTGTGTGTGAGAGTGTGTGTGTGAGGTTGTGTGAGAGTGTGTGAGGATATATATATATATATATATGTTATGTTTGGTAAGGTAAATGGGTAATGGGTATATATATGTGTGGATATATATGTATATAGGTAGATACCTATTTAGATATATATAAATATGATAGGTATCTATATTACCTAGCCTAGATTATAGCTAGATATATATGTTTATGCATAGTTAGTTAGCTAGAGGGGTAGTCGGGTTGAGTTTAGAGCGGTATCTCAATACCTTGAGATACCGAGGTATCTCAATACCTTAAGATAACCAAGGTATTGGGTTTCGAGCGGGGTTTTTGAGCAATAGCCTAGGAATAGTATTGAAGTGATTTTTATATGCTTATGTGTATATATTTACGCGTGCTAGCATAGGTTTTAGCGAGTTTAGGCGGGGTATATAGCCTAGGTTGAGGTATCGGATACCGAGGGTATCCCGGTATCTCAAGGAGGCGAGTTTGTGAGTTTTCTAGCTTAATGAGCTCGGTTTGACCTAGAATTTCAGGAGCACCCTAGTTTGACCCAGACTTGACCGTAGTTGACTCGGTTGACCGCCAAAGTCAACTTTTGACCTAGTTTTGACCTAGAGTTGACTTTTTGGACTCAGAGTTGACTTTTTGACCCAGATTTCACCGGTTTGACCCGTTTGACCTAGAACAACCCTAGAAGCCTATTTTTAGTTATTTTATATCTGTTTAACTCTTTAGAACCCTGTTTAACCTTGCTTTTCGCATTAGGTCCTTGCGACACCAGTTCGGATCGCCAGTTGCTCAGGACGTCAGGCGAGTACATTCTCTGATAGTTTTCATTATCTGACGATTATTATGATTCAGCTTCTAGTATAGTATCATATGATTATTCTGGCACAACACGAGATACTGATTGATATTTCTGGATTCATTTACTTGCGACACGTACATTTCATGTTTCTGGCCTCTATTCTGGAATCACTACTGGCATCACCTACAGGCATTACTACAGGCATCATTCATGTTCAGGCTGGACTCATCTTGATTTGCGTGTCGGGTCTTGGATCCACTTGTATTAGTCGGGGCGGGAAAATACTCGAGTAGACATGTAAACATTCCTATCTGGCATCATCAGGAATCACTCCCTCTGGTCTAATCTGGAATGATAGCAGCCGCGCACCCAGTGCGCGGTGAGCCGTACTTACCCCTAGCCGTTTACATGTCGAAACAAGTATTTCAAAGACACCGAGTTCATTCTTTATAGTCTGGACTCTCATGCATTTCTTGACTTGTCTCACTTACATGTTTCTGGACTTGACTCACTACATATTTTTCATGCTGGACTCACTACACGTTCATGTGCACAGACTTACTCTTAGTGTAGATTTCTTGTATCTTGCAGTTATTACTATCTTGTTTCTGATATTCCTGCATCTTTACCTTTATGCACCAGTGATACATGTTTATTTTCTGTTTCATACTTGCTTCATTCTTCTTGCTACTTGCTATAACTGTTTTATAGTTTTTATCATTTAAATGGAACTGCTGTTAGAGATGTACTTGCTCCAGTCCTGACTGGACATATTTTTCAGAGTATCCGGAGGATTGGTGTCCGACGTTTTATGGACCTGAGCCTGTCGATGGTGCAGACAGGGACCCTCTAGTTTAGAGGTGATTTCCGGGTTGGTAGCCGGGATCACTAGGATCTTGTTGTTGTTTTTATTAGTTTTTAGCACCGGATTTGTCTCCGGTTTTGGATTGAGACCTTGTTTGTATATTATTTTGGATATTGTTGTATTATTATTTGATGTTGTGGTTGTTGTAGTAGTTGTTGTTGGTTAGACTTTATAGTTGTTAGATCTCTGTGTTATCTTATCGCGCTTAGATTCGTGATTGAGTACTTGATTATCATTGTGATATTTGCTCCTCCGTTTGGAGTTGAGATCTTGACAGGTTTATATTGTTTGTGTGGTTGTCCTCCTTTTGGAGAGGTCATGCCCGATTTTTGTGTGAGATAATTATCTAGATAGTTGACCTAGACAGCGTTCTACCGCCGATGCTGCGGCGTAGGCTGGACATACCCACGACTCATGCCCGATTTTCGGGTGCGGGTCGTGACACGTTTTTGGTGGTGGCCCATGCAGGTCTCGATTCGCAATTAGTGCGCTGTCGTGGTGGTACAACAACTTAGTTGTACTGCTGCGAGCCTGCTATAGGATCTAGGATCTAGGATGAGAGTGTACTCAATCACGACTAGGAACAATTCCAATCTAATTATTCCGAAATTGCTTTCTTTTGAAATATTATTGTCCTTCTTTGATGATATCGTATCTTGCACCGTATTGACTTCTTTTGATCTGTGTTCAGGATGCCTCCGAAGACACGATCTTATCGTACCGTTCCAGCAGTTGCCTCTGAGAGGTCTGCTACCTCTCGTCCAGCTCGTATTCAGGCAGCTGCTACCGCTCCACTCACCACTCCTGCGGTTGAGGGAGCATCTGCTTCTTTCGGGGATCCTCCTTCACCTGTCGATCCGATGACTACCCCAGTCGTTCCGGTGGTTCCTCCACCACTTCCTGCTCCAGTAGATGCCGCGCAGTTGTTTGCGTTCTTCAGGGAGATGATGGACGCGCAGCACCGTCAGGTGGATGTGATGAGGCTGGACATTGAGAACGCCCACCAGGTGGCCATGACAGCAGTGGATAGGGTGGCACAGATTCAGCCACAGGCAGATCAGATTCAGCATCCGAGGCCGGGCAGTATTATCGACTTTCAGAGGATGCGGCCCAAGGAGTTCCGTGGTACAGAAGGTATCCTGTACGCGGATGACTGGATAGAGCAGATTGAGGGCATCTTCAGGCTGGCGCAGATTCCAGACAGCATGCAGATAGAGGCAGCGGGCAGTCAGATGTTCGACCTCGCCTTGACATGGTATCGCACAGATACGAGGATTGCGGCGCCAGGGCTTACTTGGGAGGCTTTCAAGAGGCTTTTTAAGGAAAAGTTTTTCCCAGATGTGGCGCTCAGTGCTTTGGAGAGCCAGTTTGAGGCACTCGTCCAAGGGAGCATGACAGTGGACGAGTACGCAGCGGAGTTCTGCCGTCTGGGCAGATTTATAGATGGCTTGAGTGAGGCAGCCAAGGCGAGGAAGTTTTGCAAGGGCTTGGTTATGGCGGTCAAGTCTTTGACCAGGAGCGACCGCGAGGCGACTTTTGAGCAGATAGTAGGAGATGCTCAGAGAGCAGAGGATGACTTGGAGCTCAAGTCCAAGAGAGGCAGGGATGATTCAGGCAGTGCGAGTGGTAGTGCGGGACCAGCTAAGCGTCCCTATGTGCAGAAGGCAGCGCAGCAGGGTCAGGATCAGAGGGTGCCCACTTGTGCCTACTGCAGGAAGACAGGACACACTTGGGATGTTTGTAGGAGGAGGCTGAAGGTGTGTTTGTTCTGTGGATCCGCTGCTCACCAGATGCGAGATTGCTCCACTGCACCTCCATTGGGTGGAGCACAGGATCAGAGAGTTGGAGCTAGGCCATCTGTGGCGCAGCATCATGCCCCGCACCAGCAGAGGGATACACCCCAGCAGGGCAGGGCTTATGCGTTGACGGTCGAGGAGGCCGATGCTACGGATGTCGGGTTAGCAGGTCTGTCTCTTGTTTCTTCTTCCTGTCCTTTTCCATTCCTTGTGTGCTTCATTAGTACCTGTTAGATTTTCTTGTGCTGTGGTAGATAGTGTAGTGACCCCGATTGAGACTGTGATAACACGACCAGTAGGACCCTGATCTTGTATGTTGTATAGGTAAAATTTCTTGACTGTGATTGTTGGGGGTTTGACCTAGAGAGAGTGTGATTGACTTTAAATTTCGAGGACGAAATTTTCTAAGGAGGATAGGCTTGTCACCACCCCATTTCCAGAGCCGGGTATTTTTTTTTATTTTTATTTTTAATTTAGTTAATTGTGGATTATTTATATTTAATTGTATTTATATTTAATTATTGATTGTATTATATTTTTATTACTTGTTTTAGGGTTTTGGCTAGCCTGGACCCATGTCAGACCCTAGTGGACCCATGTCCGACCCAGCCCACACCCTTGTGAGAATTATTTTGGGGGCTTAGAATATTTATTTTATTTTTAGGAAGTTAGTTGGAGAGATTTGGAACTAGTTTGAGCGCATTTGGAACCCGGAACCCAAAACCAAGTCATGTAGGGGCGTTTTGGGAATTGGAAACTTATGTAAACCCCTTTATTAGGTGGCCGGCCCCCCTACCTACCCGTTCCCATTCAGAACCAGCAGCCCCACTTCCTCTTCTTCTTCATTCTTCATTCTTCTTCTTCTTCTTCTCCATTCTCCACTCTTCCTTCTTCTTTTCTTCTTCCCACTCTCAAGTAAGTTCCCATATCTCCTCTTTCTTCTTCTATTCTTCTTTATGATTAATCCTAACCCTACATTCTTCCCTAACCTAGGTGGGTAGAGCCTAGATTTTGTGTTGGAGCTTGGATTGGGAGCTTGGAAGCTTGGTTTGGAGGATTTGGAGCATTTTTGAGATTTTGGCTTGGGATTCCAACTCCCAAGAGGTAAACCCTAATTTTCCCCTTGTAATTACTCTTTTATAGTATAATTAATATTTTAGAACCTTCCTAGACCCTTAGGCTACCCGTAGGAAGTTGGAACTAGTTTGGGTGAGTTTAGAGACTTTAACACTAGGTTTTGTGTCGATTTCGGGTGGAATCCGAATTTGGCCCAATTTTGGGTGATGCCCTAGGTTAGACGGACCTAGGTAGACGTTGTCGGGTGTCTTGAGAGTGAGTGCGTGTCTCCGTTCGGACACGGGAAGCCGCGTCGCGGAAAAACGGGCGTTTCGGGCGAAATTGGGGCTTTTCGTCGTCGCCGATTCTAAGTGCGTGTGCGTTTCCGCCACGGACCTAGAATCGACGCGGGAGTGCATTTTCTAGGATCTAGACATCGTGTAGAGCACGTGGGTAAATTTTGGGCCGATTCCGAGTTCGTTTGGTGTGCGTTTCAGGAGGTTTTCCGAGCCGCGCACCACGTGTTCGTCGAAATGACCGAACGGCCATTTCGACTTGGTTTCCTCGTTTCGGGCTTGTGCGCGCGTTGGGTTAGTATCGGGGAGTGTGTGCTAGAATTCTCGGGCTATATTTTATATATTTATAGGTGTTTGTGCGTGTCGGGGCCGTTGGGCGTGCGTTGGTGAGCGTTGTGGGCGTTGTGTGCGTTGTGTTGTGTGTTGTGTTTTTATATATATATATATGTATATATATATTTGTGTGTGTGTTTTTATATATATATATTTATATATATATGTGTTTTTATGTGTTTGTGAGTGTGCTAGTGAGTGCTTGTGTGAGTGTGTTGGTGCTAGTGTGTGTGTGTAGGTGAGTGTGTGTGTGAGTGTGAGTGAGTGTTTATAGATATATATATAGGAGTATATGTATGTGTGTATATGTGTATATGTATATATATTTATATATATATATATATATATGTATGAGTGTTTGTGTGTGTAGTTGTGCATTAGTGAGTGTGTGTGTTAGTGTGTGTGAGAGTGTGTGTGTGAGGTTGTGTGAGAGTGTGTGAGGATATATATATATATATATATGTTATGTTTGGTAAGGTAAATGGGTAATGGGTATATATATGTGTGGATATATATGTATATAGGTAGATACCTATTTAGATATATATAAATATGATAGGTATCTATATTACCTAGCCTAGATTATAGCTAGATATATATGTTTATGCATAGTTAGTTAGCTAGAGGGGTAGTCGGGTTGAGTTTAGAGCGGTATCTCAATACCTTGAGATACCGAGGTATCTCAATACCTTAAGATAACCAAGGTATTGGGTTTCGAGCGGGGTTTTTGAGCAATAGCCTAGGAATAGTATTGAAGTGATTTTTATATGCTTATGTGTATATATTTACGCGTGCTAGCATAGGTTTTAGCGAGTTTAGGCGGGGTATATAGCCTAGGTTGAGGTATCGGATACCGAGGGTATCCCGGTATCTCAAGGAGGCGAGTTTGTGAGTTTTCTAGCTTAATGAGCTCGGTTTGACCTAGAATTTCAGGAGCACCCTAGTTTGACCCAGACTTGACCGTAGTTGACTCGGTTGACCACCAAAGTCAACTTTTGACCTAGTTTTGACCTAGAGTTGACTTTTTGGACCCAGAGTTGACTTTTTGACCCAGATTTCACCGGTTTGACCCGTTTGACCTAGAACGACCCTAGAAGCCTATTTTTAGTTATTTTATATCTGTTTAACTCTTTAGAACCCTGTTTAACCTTGCTTTTCGCATTAGGTCCTTGCGACACCAGTTCGGATCGCCAGTTGCTCAGGACGTCAGGCGAGTACATTCTCTGATAGTTTTCATTATCTGATGATTATT
The DNA here is from genome assembly GCA_036927795.1 of Iris macrosiphon. Lineage (NCBI taxonomy): Eukaryota > Viridiplantae > Streptophyta > Magnoliopsida > Asparagales > Iridaceae > Iris > Iris macrosiphon. The sequence goes on along the minus strand of JAYESA010000104.1, from coordinate 111,449 downwards.
ATGATTCAGCTTCTAGTATAGTATCATATGATTATTCTGGCACAACACGAGATACTGATTGATATTTCTGGATTCATTTACTTGCGACACGTACATTTCATGTTTCTGGCCTCTATTCTGGAATCACTACTGGCATCACCTACAGGCATCACTACAGGCATCATTCATGTTCAGGCTGGACTCATCTTGATTTGCGTGTCGGATCTTGGATCCACTTGTATTAGTCGGGGCGGGGAAATACTCGAGTAGACATGTAAACATTCCTATCTGGCATCATCAGGAATCACTCCCTCTGGTCTAATCTGGAATGATAGCAGCCGCGCACCCAGTGCGCGGTGAGCCGTACTTACCCCTAGCCGTTTACATGTCGAAACAAGTATTTCAAAGACACCGAGTTCATTCTTTATAGTCTGGACTCTCATGCATTTCTTGACTTGTCTCACTTACATGTTTCTGGACTTGACTCACTACATATTTTTCATGCTGGACTCACTACACGTTCATGTGCACAGACTTACTCTTAGTGTAGATTTCTTGTATCTTGCAGTTATTACTATCTTGTTTCTGATATTCCTGCATCTTTACCTTTATGCACCAGTGATACATGTTTATTTCCTGTTTCATACTTGCTTCATTCTTCTTGCTACTTGCTATAACTGTTTTATAGTTTTTATCATTTAAATGGAACTGCTGTTAGAGATGTACTTGCTCCAGTCCTGACTGGACATATTTTTCAGAGTATCCGGAGGATTGGTGTCCGACGTTTTATGGACCTGAGCCTGTCGATGGTGCAGACAGGGACCCTCTAGTTTAGAGGTGATTTCCGGGTTGGTAGCCGGGATCACTAGGATCTTATTGTTGTTTTTATTAGTTTTTAGCACCGGATTTGTCTCCGGTTTTGGATTGAGACCTTGTTTGTATATTATTTTGGATATTGTTGTATTATTATTTGATGTTGTGGTTGTTGTAGTAGTTGTTGTTGGTTAGACTTTATAGTTGTTAGATCTCTGTGTTATCTTATCGTGCTTAGATTCGTGATTGAGTACTTGATTATCATTGTGATATTTGCTCCTCCGTTTGGAGTTGAGATCTTGACAGGTTTATATTGTTTGTGTGGTTGCCCTCCTTTTGGAGAGGTCATGCCCGATTTTTGTGTGAGATAATTATCTAGATAGTTGACCTAGACAGCGTTCTACCGCCGATGCTGCGGCGTAGGCTGGACGTACCCACGACTCATGCCCGATTTTCGGGTGCGGGTCGTGACAGGTTGGTTTTTATAACTCCCTTTATTGTGTCCCAGCCTGCCACAATTACTGTAACGAATATCTCTTATCGACAGTTCTCTTGTCATGATATAATTCTTCTTCGGTCTGCCAGCTCTACGCCCAAGAAGTGGTACTCTAATCTGACCTCTTACCGGTTTACCTTGAAGATTATAAGGGATTGGAA
>JAYESA010000104.1:32500-105000 GCA_036927795.1 Iris macrosiphon | reverse complement strand
ATTTTTTAAAATATATATATATGCCTCCGTTCTTTTCGTTTAAAATAGTGGCGGTATATCTTAAATTTTTAATTTTTCCATGTGACATTTTATAGTTTAAAAAAAAGGTGAGCTATATACTAGTTTCTATATTTTGAATATGGACATTTGTTAAAATATTCCTTTAAACTATTAAAGCAATATACACATACCAGTAAATTCATGCTTGTAAAATAGTTTTCTCTGACATTGTGAAGAATAGCTTAAATATTTGAATATATTTGAATTTAGATTTGTTATAAATCAATCTTTATGAAAAGATAGTCAATTAATCCTTATATGGCAGGATCTGATCCTTTATATCAAAATTGATTATCAATTTTTATGGTAAGATTATCAATCAATACTTACATGGCAAGATCTTATTATTTATGGCAAGATTGCTAATCAATCATAAATCTAATCATATTTTAACATTAACTATCGTCAAACTTTAAAGAGAAAAATACTATATTTGTTGGGATGAATATAATATAGAATCTATGAATATTCTAGTAGGTAAAATATATATATATATACAAGTTGAATTATGCACCTAGAAATAATTCTAATTTTTACATCATCGAACAACCATGCTGCCTCTAGCAGTCCTTGTTGCTATATTAGGTGCATTGCTATTGATAAGGGTGGCAGTGAGTCAATGCTTGGAACTCCGACGTCGCCGACCACTATCGCAAGCAGAGATAGAGAAGATAACCATGTTCGAGTACAAGAAGGAAGATTCCGTGTCCGAGTGCGTCATATGCATCGAAGAGTTAAAGCCAGGAGAATGGTATCGGATCCTGCCCGTATGCAGACATATGTTTCACCGCGACTGTGTCGACAAGTGGCTGCGATGGAAATCGACTTGTCCTACGTGCAGGATGGCCGTCCGCGTAGGTGCGGAGACGAACGTTGATGAGATGGTGTGATTGTTATGTAACAATAATTTTTTGTTTGACGTGAAACTAAAGATGAAATTATATGTTCTAATCTTTTACTTCCTTGGATGTGTAGTTTTTTCTTGAGATGATATGGCTTTAGTGTCATGTCTGTGACATTCCATTGAAGTTTGAATGAATTAATTTTGTTAGGTGTTACTGATTTCTTGTGCTCTTAAAGCAGCTTGTAAATATCTCTTAACTACTCAACTCTTCGGTAGACGTAGACGTTCGAGTATAGTTAAACAAGTATATTACTTTTGTTTTTGAAACTTTTATTGATGTGTTGATCTCATGTGGCATGGCCATATATAGATGTATCTGTTGTTATTTATGCTGGAACTAAATGTCATAGCTTTGAGAAATATAAAACTGAGTTGGATAGGCCCATCATTCCAGGAAACTATAATAGAAACACCTCAAATTATTCTAAGAGCCTAAGAAATTTAAGGAGTTCGACTGAATGAACCCAAGTTCTAAATCTTTTACATGATGTACCAACATCTCGTTCTTGAGAAAAGCAAGCTTGAATCCTTGTATAGATTGTACTCCGAATTAGTCCCCAGCTGTAGTTCCATGACCCCCTTTACTATGAAACTAAACTAACAAGTACTTGAACCTATAGTGAATACAGGCCAGGCCACTAATGGATGATCAGGTCCCTACTTAGAACTGTATGGCTCGAACATGTTCAATAATCCTCCAATCAGGAAACTATAAATTTACACCTATATTTTTATCTAGTTCATGGCCTATTTAGCTATTTTTAACTTCTAGAGAACACGATAAAGTGGTTTTCTGTCAAGCTAAGTGAGCAGCTCTATCTACAATCGGACTACTCAATACAAAAGAATAAACTGGATCTAGTTGAACCTTTGACATTCAGAATTTAATATGCTTAGCTATTTTTAACTTCTATCTACAATCCGGCTGCCTCTGCGAGACGACTCCAGCGCCGCCACGACGAGCTCCTCCGGCCGCCTCCAGCTCCGCCGAGCTTCCCCGACGAAGACCAGCAGCAGCAGTAGTGGGCCGCCTTGCCCTAGCCGCCGTGCCCTAGTCGGCCGTGCCGCATCGCGCCGCCTCGCGGAATCGCGTTTTCAGTCTTCTTCGGAGCCATGTTCAGGTGACTGTATCTCTCTCCTCGTTGCCCTGTTTCCCGTTCTGTCTGCTATGACGCGTAGCCTTCGTGACCCTCTCGATACCCGTGCCATTGGTTCGGCGTGTCGCGTCCTGTGTCGGTCGCAAACTGCGACCCAAAATCAGGAAAATAATTACCCTGTTTTTCTCCGGAACTGGGTGTGCCCCGCTAAAGAGGACGACTTGGTCGTGTGCGAACTTCACCAAAAAGTGCGCGCCGTTAATACGGATATGTGAAATTTTGCGGAAGTTGATTTGGATGTGTGTGCACACCGGAATCAACGCGTATCCGTCAACAACACCCCGTATCGGCAATGTTCTGGAACTCGTTGTAACTTCGTGTACGCACGTCATATCGAAACGAAACTTGCGCCATCGGACTCGTAGCAATACGCTGGTCCTGTGACCCAAGTTTGGTTCGATTCTGAGAACGTTGACAAAATTGCGTATCGTGGGCCCCACGGCTCCACTTGACGGGCGATTTTGTGATCGGCTCATCGAAATTTAGTTTTGAACATTTCGTTGGGTTCGTATCGTCGTTCTGGACTTGTGGACACTAAGTTTGACGAATTTGGAGAACAATGTATCTGGCACATTTTTCGGTGCGAAGCGGGCCACATGTAGACCCTGCTTTGACCAGAAACTGTCACTTTTGTCCCTGTGTCCAAATTGGACTCAAGGACAGGCAATTTTAGATATTTGATATCTTCTGAACTTGATGGTAACATTTATTTCAGCAACCGGAGCAGTACCTGCAGATCCTGCTGATACCAGAGCCGCAGTTGGAGCCAGGATCACAGGCAAGTGTACCTTGCCATACTTGCAGCATTTGTTTATACTATTCTCTTGATTTATTACTGTAATATCTCTGTTCAACCTAGGACCGTGTGACATTACTTAGCGTCCGAATAATATTCGGGTGTCAACACCGTACGCGACGTTGTGTAACGTTACCTAGACATGGATACCGAGACCCTATACATTCTCGTGCTTGCCTTATCAAGTACGTTATGCCTCAGGACACCTGACACTATTCATGAGACAGAATCTTCCTGAGATATTCATGGTGATTCTGTATAGGTTACATAATTCATGACATAGATATTGCATGTGCTTAGCTATCATTATGACTTGTTGCATTCAGTTAGAGTTCATGATCCTGCGTGACATGGACATGAGACGTCGTGGACATGAGACGTGTGATTACATTGGGTGGGGAGAGTATTACCATATCAAAGGCTGATTATACTATATATATATTGTTATCTGGAGGTGTCTTAGACTCTGATACAGAGCTTTGACACATGTACTGGCCCTTCGAGAAAATGTTGCTATGGGTTTTCCCGACACAGAGCCTGTAGTAGTCTCAGCCTGAGTATGATTAATGCTCTCATATTGCATATCACTTAGCTGGTTATATAGTTTACCCTATTGATTCATTTATTGTTGCACTGCATTTATTTTGGCATGAGTTATTTTGTACCTTGTTATGTCCCCTGAGGACCTGGATCCGGATTATGTCCTCAGATATAGCAAAGGAGTTTTATCCAAAGGTATATGGAGCAGGAGAAGGAACAGGAGCAGGAGCAGGCACTGGAACTGAGCCGATCCCCGAGGACGAGGTGATCGCCGAGGATTTCTTCTGAGTATATGCTTATTCTATACTCAGTATTTGCTGTTGCTTACTCTTTATTCTTGTCCGTTGAACTATTATATCAGACTCATTATCGGGTTATTCCCCGAGTTATGTTTTATTGAGATTTGATATTGCTTGATACTCTGATATTGTTGTATTCATTTCTGTGGATGAGATTAGTATATTAGACCCTTATTGTTGTATTACAGCTTAAGTACACCCTGATGGGTCCATTAAATTGGGTTTGCCATCGGTGTGTGCTGCTGGCCATTGCCACGTGTCTAGTCCCTCAATATTTTGGGACTGGGACGTGACATTACGAGACCATACCATAGGCTGCTTCTCAACACTGGGATTAGAATTACTACCTACAGGAATTTAGCTCTTCGTTGTTTGGTTCAGCCAGCCTTGATTCAGCCTCTCATTTATATTTGCCACCACCAGAGGGTACAGAGGAAAGGAGAGATATGCTAGGTATTAGGCAAGTATATCGTAGAGATTATAGAAGGGATGACAGAGGGTGATAGTAATTTATTCAAAAAATTATGTATCATAATATTTTGTTGGTCGATAAATTTCATCAATATAATGTTTATTTCTTTCCAAAGTTTAGCAACTTCAACTACAACATTATAATAACGTAAAATCAGAATAATAATTACTCTAAAAAGATATAATTATAATATTCACTGCCTCGGTTGGTTTTTATAACTCCCTTTATTGTGTCCCAGCCTGCCACAATTACTGTAACGAATATCTCTTATCGACAGTTCTCTTGTCATGATATAATTCTTCTTCGGTCTGCCAGCTCTACGCCCAAGAAGTGGTACTCTAATCTGACCTCTTACCGGTTTACCTTGAAGATTATAAGGGATTGGAATCGGTTCCATACATGGCATGTATACTGCTCTAAGTATTGCAACAAAAAATTCAACATGATAATAACTTTCAACTGGTACGTTAGAAGAATGACATGTAAAGCAACATGTTCACATGGTAGTAGAGTATGTTGCCACCGACCACATGTACAACATTTACAGTCTAGTTCAACCACATAACATCTACTTGTTTCATGATCCCATATTTCAAATTTATTGTTATTAAAACGCAATAACTGAAAATGGTATGACTCTCTCCTAATACGTGCCATAGTGTTCAGCATCCTTGGATAAATGTCTTTTTCCATCTTTTCAGCATTTGTTCGAAAAGCGGAGAAGAAAGATCTTCTTAGGAACCTATGATCAAGCCAAAGAAAGAAAAAAAATCACAAGACAGGAACGATCTGACTAGAAAGTCATTCAAAACTTGATCGAAGAACCGATGCTTGTCACAAAGTGTTATTATTTTTTGCTCTAATACCATCAAGCAATGTTGATATTGATTTTTCACGCAAACTTTTAATCAAATTATTAAAACATTCAGCAATGTTCGACGTGTTAATATCTAATAGTGGACACGGTGCATAAGCTGTTATCCAGTGAGAAAAATTATGATTTTCATCGTTCAGCCCTACAATCCAATTGAAAACATTTATATCAGCAGATTCTATTATTTTGAACCAAGCATTCGCATCAACCACATTATAAGATCGGACATGTTTGTCTAACCATTGTAGATATGTGGGTGTACGAGAACATCAATTTTTTAAATTTTGTTTAAAAAGTTGAATACAAAAATTTTTGGAGAGTTTGAAAAAATTGTTCGCATTTCATGAATTAATCATTTCTGCTTATCAGATATAAATAAAATACTATCCCACCATTCAAAATAACTTTTGAAAGACATTTTTAAACAGTTTAAAAACCATGTCCACAACTCAGTATTTTCATTCTCAGCAACACAATATGCAATAAGATATAGTTGGTAGTTAATTGGATCGTGAGCACAAGCAACAAATAAATTACCTTGGTATCTAGACGTAAGAAAAGTAGCATTAATACTAATAAAAGGTAAATAACTGCTTAAGAAACTATCCATACAAGCCTTGAAACAAATAAATATTCTTTGAAATACATTATTTTCTACTGTTTTAAAAAATATTTGCTACCGGAATTTGTTTCCATAATTGTAAAACAATATTTCTCAAGGCTACTATATGCATCAACATAACTGCCGTTAATATCAGATAATGCAAGTTCTTGGCTCTCCAGGCTTTGGAATACGTAATATGTATTCGATATTCTCTAAGTATATCGTGTACAATGTGCACCGGACTATACGAGTTGTTATTTCTAATTTTACTAATTATTTTATTTCTTACCCATGCAGTAGTGGCTAGTGGATGACGTCCTGCTGTAAATCCACCTAAACATGAATGTCTACCTTCAAATATACGAATTTTAAATATACTACCCTCACCATTGGCTTTAGCATATACTCTCCAACAACATTTTGGAGAATCACAAGTATACAATATTCTTTGATGATTGTTATGTTTAGATGAGCAACTAAATTTATATGAAATTGCTAGGTCACTAATAAATTTTCTAAATTCCAGAGGAGAATCAAATAATGTGCCAACAAATAATCCGGGAATGCAACCAGCTACATTAGCATCATTATCATCTAAATAATAATCTAAATTTTTAACTAAATTATCACTGTTTTCATCGTTAACATCAACATCATTATTTTCGGTATCAAAGTTGAGTTCAGTGCGATTTATACAACTAGGACCAGCATTGAAATCTTTGTTATCACAAAAATATTAACTATTTGAAATGATACTTGTGTCGATATTTGGTAGTGATGGAATGATGTAAATTCTAATACAAGATGAAACTAAATTACTTTGAATAATAAAATTTTATGTTTTTTCACAATCTACTATTATAAACGCATCCGAATAAAACCACCTTATTGTAAATTCATAACTTATGAAAAAATGATCACAAATAATACTACGTAAACTAGCTAATTTGATATTTTGATAAGTGGTAATATTATGAGGATCACCTCCTTGGTTAGATAATCCATCTAGTATACCTCCATGGTAGCAAATTATTACTAAAATTTGATCCATAGTCACAAACTTTCGAATATATTGAGGCTTACAGAGGGATATCAGGAAATAGCTTAGGAGAAGATGATAGGAGACAATGGATCAAACTGTCTTCTGAGTTGAATTTGGCTTCTGAATTCACCGGTTGTTTTCTGCGAGTAAGAAAGAATATAATGAAGAGACTAAGAAAGAATATGGTGAAGAAACTGAGTCTGAATAAAATATGGAAAACAAATGGGTGATATATATAGAGATAAAACTAATCGTTCAAATTTAAACGTTACAAATTTAACATTACCTAGTGTACTATGCTACCTAAATTTAACGTTAGCTAGTGTACATAATTTCCTACACAGATTTGGGAGATATGACAGAAAAAAAAAAGTGAGAGAGAGAAGGAGGTGACAAAGGAAAGACAGATGAGAGAGAGAGAGAGAGAGAGGTAAGAAAGAAAAAGCAGATAGAGAGAAGAGAGTGAGTGAGTGAGTGAGTGAGATAAGAAAGAATGATCAGACAGAGAGAGTTAGAGAGAGATAAGAGAGTGAGAGAGACGAGAAAGAGAGAGAGACGGCTCAGCAAAAAAAATGCCCTTAGGAAGGGCATTTTCTCTTGAGAAAACGCCCTTCCTAAGGACGGTTTATATTTTTTTTTTCTCTGGGTCTGTAGGTTAACGGAGAGAGACGGCATCGTCGGTTAATTTTTGTTAGGTTGAAAAATGCGGTTCCTAAGAACGTTTTATATATATATTTTTAAAAAAATATAAAACGCCATTTGGATAGGGCATTTTCTTTGTAAATTCCAAAACTTCTATGCTTTCAGTGGAATTTATTAAAAGTTCGATGCTCTGAGTAAAAAATTTTGTGAGTAAAAATTTTCGTGTATATATATATATATATATATATATATATATATATATATATATATATATGTGTGTGTGTGTGTGTGTGTGTGTGTGTGTGTGTGTGTGTGTGTGTGTGTGTGTTTATTGAAAAAATAGATAGAAATGATTTTCCAGATATTATTGAAAAATTACATAAAAATTTAAATTATATTAAATATTTTAAATATAATTTGAATATATTTTAGTCAAAATTTGTTATAAATATTTTTGTAGAATATGTTTAGATAATACCATTTTTTAGCTTAAATATAATTTGAATATCAAATATATATATATGAATTTGGATATATATATTGTGGTAAATCTCTTTTTGGAATGAAAAACTTTTTTTTTTTTGAAGATGTAATGAAAAACTCTTGTCATCCTTTAGATTAGTTTTTAAATATATGTAATACTTTCCGTTATGCGGAAGAAAAGAGAGAAAGTTAGTTTAAAAATTATTATCTTTCATATTTTTTATTTCTTTTATAGTTGATGGAGGATTTACCAACGTCTTAATCGTCTCAATTTTGAACTGTTTACAAGTCTCCATATCTTCCATAATATAAAACGGCTTCTAGACGGCTCAAAACTGAGCCGTTTGAGCCGTAAGTAAACACTAAACCAATTAAATTTTAAAAAAATTACTTACGAGAGATAAATAAAATCTTAAACCAACTTTCATCCTACCCGTTCAAACAGTTAATAAATACTCAACCAATTTAATTAACAAAAAAAACTAACGAAAGATTAAAAAAAATCTAAACCAACTTCCTTCTCATTATCCCTAATTTACTCTCTTTTTCAAGTAATTAATAATTATTAATCATCACGTAATTAATTATTAAAAAAAATTAACTATCCGTGTACGTGTTTTCCTTACGTAGAAACATCTTAAAATTATTATAATTACCTATATATATATATATATATATATATATATATATATATATATATATATATATAACAAATCCAAATAAAAATATATTAAATATTAAAATATATTTAAACTAATTTTTTATATCTAAACACATATCCACAGTTTTACAATATATATATATATATATATATATATATATATATATATATATATATATATATATATATATATATAACAAATAATATATAAATTTGTTAATTTATATATATAACAAATTTTAATTTAAATATATTCAAATCAAATTTAAACTATTCTAATATAATTTAAATTTTTATTAAATTTTTCAATAATATCAATAAATTTTATAAATTTAATTTTTTTAATAAATATCACGTGCATTTACTAGTAAAGAGTAAAGAAGTATAATTTATAAGACTTTTTTTTTAGTTTTTAAATATAGGACTTCCAGTTATGCGGATTAAAGGGAAAAAGTTAGTATTGGAATTATTATTTTCATTTTTTTATGGAGAATTTATGGTTCAATTTTGAGCCGTTTTCAATTATATATATATACAAAATAACGAATTTTTAGTTTTCTAATTATAATAAAATTGAAAATTTTGAACGAAAGTTTACAATAATTATTTATTAAAAATAATTAAATAAAATAGAAATGAACTAATAGACAAATAAAAAAAAAGGTATAAATAAATTTGAAGCTAAACGTATCTTTATTTTAAATTCTAAATTAAATTTGACTCATCCAAATTTTTTAAATATAAATAAATAAGTAGATAATTAGTTATTAGATAACGAGCCGAAAGTGTGGAGTAATGCATATGGATAGATATCGAAAAGTTAGTGAACCATAATCATATGCATACAGTTTTAAATCTGTTCTCAAACCCATATAGCTGTGTATATTCACCGACATCCCTATCTATGCAACCTTTACAAATATTTTATATAAGAAAGATCATCATTGTATCAATATTATTTTTGTAATTCTTTTACTTAAATAGTGGAGGATTTACAAACGACTTGATTGACTCAAATTTAAACTGTTTTCAAAATACATTATATTAGTAGAGACTAGAAATATTTTAGCTAATGCCCCAAATGAAACATAGAAACTAGCATATACCACTATTTTTTAAAATATATATATATGCCTCCGTTCTTTTCGTTTAAAATAGTGGCGGTATATCTTAAATTTTTAATTTTTCCATGTGACATTTTATAGTTTAAAAAAAAGGTGAGCTATATACTAGTTTCTATATTTTGAATATGGACATTTGTTAAAATATTCCTTTAAACTATTAAAGCAATATACACATACCAGTAAATTCATGCTTGTAAAATAGTTTTCTCTGACATTGTGAAGAATAGCTTAAATATTTGAATATATTTGAATTTAGATTTGTTATAAATCAATCTTTATGAAAAGATAGTCAATTAATCCTTATATGGTAGGATCTCATCTTTTATATCAAAATTGATTATCAATTTTTATGGTAAGATTATCAATCAATACTTACATGGCAAGATCTTATTATTTATGGCAAGATTGCTAATCAATCCTAAATCTAATCATATTTTAACATTAACTATCGTCAAACTTTAAAAAGAAAAATACTATATTTGTTGGGATGAATATAATATAGAATCTATGAATATTCTAGTAGGTAAAAAATATATATATAAGTTGAATTATTCACCTAGAAATAATTCTAATTTTTACATCATCCATCCTCTTGAACAACCATGTCGCCTTCCTCTATGTTTGCAGTCCTTATTGCTTACTTTGTTATATGTGGTGCATTTCTATTGATAAGCTACCCAGTGATTCAATGCTTGGAACTCCGACGTCGCCGACCACTATCGCAAGCAGAGATAGAGAAGATAACCATGTTCGAGTACAAGAAGGAAGATTCCGTGTTCGAGTGCGTCATATGCATCGAAGAGTTGAAGCCAGGGGAATGGTATCGGATCCTGCCCGTATGCAGACATATGTTTCACCGCGACTGTGTCGACAAGTGGCTGCGATGGAAATCGACTTGTCCTACGTGCAGGATGGCCGTCCGCGTAGGTGCGGAGACGAACGTTGATGAGATGGTGTGATTGTTATGTAACAATAATTTTTTGTTTGACGTGAAACTAAAGATACAATATATATGTTCTAATCTTTTACTTCCTTGGATGTGTAGTTTTTTCTTGAGATGATATGGCTTTAGTGTCATGTCTGTGACATTCCATTGAAGTTTGAATTAATTAATTTTGTTAGGTGTTACTGATTTCTTGTGCTCTTAAAGCAGCTTGTAAATATCCCTTAACTACTCAACTCTTCGGTAGACGTTAGAGTATAGTTAAACGAGTATATTACTTTTGTTTCTGAAACTTTTATTGATGTGTTGATCTCATGTGGCATGGCCATATATAGATGTATCTGTTGAGGATGTCAAAGAATCTTGAAGGCCGAAAAACAGAGACTACTCTCTTGGATGTAATAGATTGTCAAAGTTAAGTTGATATATTCACAATTGTTTTTTCTATCAAGGAGACATCTGCTGATATATTCACAATTACAAGATAACAACTCTGATTCAAATGATAACTAAGATTACAAAAAAAAAGGTTCAAAGTTGAGAAGACAAATATCGAGATACGAACAAACACTGGGATGTAATAGATTGTCAAAGTTAAGTCAATGATCAGATTAGTGTTCTTATAAATATGCTTAAAACTCAAGAAATTTCTAATAGTATCTTTGCATTACATTGATATTAGTCACTTGACAGGTACAATGCAATCTTGACTTGTTAGAAAAAGAGAGGGTTGATGGGGGCAAAGGTTGTCCTTCCATTTGAACACAAAGTTATGGTTACTTATTTTGTATCAAAAGCTTAACTTCAGCAGGATTAACGATTTATTTTTCTGAATTTTAAATTTAAGCTTGTAGCCAGCAAATTTTTGTTAGATATTTACTTGTTTCTTAAAATCTTATTAGCCTGGGTAAGGTGCTGACTACTGAGTTCATTAGATGTATCAGTATATGTATCCGCACCAGTTGAGCTATACGTGAATCTGTATGTATCTATAGATTTGTATGCTAACATCCACATAACGTAAAAAGATTTCTTTGCATTGAGCTTGATGTTTATTGTTGCATTGACCTTCATATGCAGTAGACATGGAAATTTTAAACAAGCACATGTGAACATATGCTGTGTTTGACGGTTTCAGTTAGCATTGAAAAATCCCTCTCCAAGTTTCGATAAGTGCAGCTTTCACATTCAGCTTCCTTTCTATACATTGATTATCATCCTCTGTGGGATCATCAGTGTCATAATGCACCTTTAAAAGTAATCTAGTCGTGCTCAAGAGGGTAGTTGAAGGATTGAACTAGTCAATATTAGAAGGGGTGAAGGATATACTCATATCATGATTGAAGCAATTCAAGCAAGTTACAAAACGTTTGTGCAGAGTGAATAGGTTCTGCTACCAACTAGTTCCCAAAAAAAAAAAAAAAAAAACTCACTAGAACCATGCCAAATGAACACACCAGATAATTACTTCCACATTGAAACTCACCATCCAAGATCATTATTGTTTAGTTCAACCCATTGATATATCAACAACATTGCTTCTCTTTTACTTAAAAGACCATCATCAGGGCAACCTATGTAGTTGGCTATTAGCCATATTTGGCAGGGAAATTTTTTTTTTATGGTTATTGATGGCATCCTGAATTATTTCAGGAAACAGCGAGACGATACAAATTTATGATGGACGACGGTCTCTTTCCGAGGGAAAGAAGGATATCACCTTGATGCAGCCTTCATCTATGAAGACGAACAGTGAGTCCAGTTGTGGGAAGGGTGAAATTCTTTATGTTCTTGATTCCCCGGATTCTGATGAGGACCCTGATGATGATGATTTGGATATATAAACCTGCTGATTGTGTAAAAGTGTAAAAATAGAAGGGCCATTTTCTGCCCTTACTGTACAAGAGGACTTGGAGTTATTGTGTACCAATAGAGGGAATATGTGCTCATACTTTCTTTTTATCGGATTCTTTCTTCTGAAAAGCTAGCCAGAAGCATCCTTGAGCAAATGTGGACCTTAGCAAAGGGCAGTAACCTGTGTAACTTATGAGGGCAAACCTGTCGAATTTTAGCTTCAAACCTTCCTTCTTATAAGGAACACATTATTTTAAACTTAACTCCAGCGAAATGTATTTATCCTTTCAATTTTTCTTCAACAAATTTATTCTACTAAACTTGTCCACACATAACCAACAAAGATACTGACTTCCTGCTTCTTTTCTTGTATGCAGCCTTTGTGATTACTTTTGCAGTACCTTGTGATTGCTGGCAGCCATCAAGATTTTGGGATACGATTTATGTTGCATTTTTATCATTGTCGCGTCGTACCGAACCGTAACCAACATAATGTGCAAGAAAAACGGAAAAAGAAGAAGAAGAAGAAGAAAGTCCATGAATTGAAAGAATATTTATAATATGTTATTATGTCACAAGATTCACAAGAATGATTAATCAATTATCGATCCCATGTTGTATAATCATGCTTCCTAGGAGAGCTGCGACAGCTGCTTTAATGATTTGGGGCTGGAACCACCAAATTAGACTGAAGTGAGGCTGCTTGAATGAGCTCATGTGAAAAGTATCAAAGAACCATCCATCCCTCCATCAATACTCAAAACAATCTGATTACAAGAATCTGCACAACGCTACCCACCCTGCGCGCAAGATTGATTGGAAAAGCAGGTGAAAAGAGAGTATAAATGTAGACCTAGCATTTATATTGCTATTATCTGTTGAAAATAAAAGATATAGAGATCCATAATGCTGCTTATTAACACAGAAACGAGGTCAGGAGTTCACACAAAAGTTCCCTCTCTGATATCCTCGATTCCAACGAAGAACTATAATATAAATCTCTCTCTCAATTACAACTTCTAGAATACAAACTTAAAGATCAAATTCAAGTTCTTCCTCACAAACACAGTTGCAAAAAAGGACATACTGCAGTCACACTGCCATTGTATATTTATCATTTACTTCCCTATAGCAGGTTATAAAAACCACATTATAGGGCTGAAAACAGAGAAGATAATATATGATCATCAGCAGTTGGCCAGCATGTGGTTACACTTCACTAATACTAAAGTTGGATTTTGGAGTGTCCCAATTCCATTTTCATTTCCATTTTTTTTTCCTAATAACATATATCAACTTTCAAGTAAAGTTCGTGACCTACGGGCAGTTATGTTGCTCTTACTTATATCCTAATTTCATTTCTGATGTGTAAATTACCAGATTATAAGGTGCGTGTCTGTGAGGAGCCAAAATTGTATCCAAGAAGGAATCACATTTGCTTATAGGGCACCATACCCAAGCAATTAAGCTATTCTCAGCCTAATATTTAAGGAATTCAAAACCAAATATTGAGCAAGGTTCTAAATCTCTGTTTCAGGCCCTTGCTATGAGTATCGTTTTCAACAGTTGCAGGAGGTTTGCATCGGTCGGGTTTCAGTAATTTTGGCAGTTTCGGTGGTCCAGAACCCCCAAATAAAATCTGAAACGGCAGAAACGTATTGATGTTGACCAATACTTAAAACCTTGATTTTTTGGTTCACAATTGGATTGGGCCATGTTGCCAACCCTAGCTATATGTCATCCATTAAACGGATAATCTTGTGGATAACATTTTAAAAAGAAATAAATAAATAAATGAAAAGAACATTTTACAGACACCACCCTCTCCCGACCACGAGCAGAGCAGGATATTTTAAAATTGTGAGGAAGAAGTAATATATTAAACCATCACTATGCAATGGAATAATCAACCGACACTAGGTTGGTCGAAAATCTATTTAGTGAATCTGGTTTTCCATTATTCATGACTGCCATAACCTACTATTAGGGCTTGTTTGGTATGCTGCAAGTGTATTGAAACTGCCATTTTCGCTGCATATGCAGCATAGAAAAATGACTTTCAATGTTTGGTTACAAGCAGTGTTCTAAAAATCGCTAGGCGGATTCGGTGCGCCAAAGGGCCGCCTAGCGCCTAGGCCGTCTAGGCGGGCGCCTAGGCGGCCGCACAGGAATAAAAAAAAAATTTGGAATTTGAAATTTTAGTTTTAATTTTTTTTAAAAAAATTGAAATTTTTTTAATATTTTTTTTTTTGAATATTTTTTGCAATTTCAAATCTGAAATTTCAAATTTCAAAATTTTGAAATTTGAAAAATTGAATTTTTAAATTTTTGCCTTGACCGAACAGGGCCGAACTGGACCGAACTGGGCCGAACTGGGCTGAACTGGCCCGCCTAGGCCCGAACTGGCGCCTAGGAGGCCGAATTGGAGGTTTCGGTGCGGCAGGCGGCCGCCTAGCCCGATTTTTAGAACACTGGTTACAAGTTGAAAGTGGGTTTTTCTGACAAAATCTAGTTACTGCACACCCCCCCCCCCCCCTCTTTCCCCTTCTTCTCATTTCCACTTGCAACAAAAAAGGAGAGGAACTCGATGGATCTGGGGATTTTTGGAGCTCCCTACTTCCACGGTCTTGCATGTAGGAATTTCTTCTTTGCAAATCCTCTTTAGTGGGGTCTTGATCTTGTACAATAGAATTATAGTGCCATATTGCCTAGAATCCCAAATGTGTATTTCAATATAAGACTTTTCTTTGTACAGACTTGTGCACATAGGGTGTGGCAGCTGATATGGTTGGTGGAGTATTTTCCTAGGGGTAAGGATCAAGACACTATGGAAACAATCTTGTTTTTGTCACTCATTCTTTGAAATTTTCCTTAGGAGCTAAGTTCGACTTGAACTCGGACGAAGGGCAAAATTGTCATTTAAATGACGCACTTCAAACGTACGCATCGAACGCGAGATGACGCTTTTGAGCTTTGTGGCGCTCGTTTTTGTACGAGTTGTGTGGATTACGCACGTGTAGGAGCTTACGCAGTAGTACTTACACGCGCGGTAGGCTTACGCGTGGGGCTTCCGATGAGTGTTGCGCGTATGAGGACTGCGGTCTACGTGAAGATTATGTTGTTTGGCTAATTTTGTGGATATTTGATTTAAACCGCTCCTTATCTTTGGGATTCGGAGATAATAGTTTATAACTGCTCCTAATTCGTGGAGATTATCTCTGAATATCTCTGAATTAGGAGGACGACAGCTGATTAGGGTTTGGCGTATACCTTCCCTGTATATATGCTCTTATCTTCTCATTAGAGAGAAAAATATATATTGCTAGATGAGGATTTTGCAGCAACCATCAAAATCCACAATGGACTGTTCATTAAGTTCGAGAAGTCCGAGTTCTACAGCGAAGGTGACAAGCAGCGTTCAAGAAGTTCAATCTATTGAACTTTCTCGTTCCAAGGAGCAGATCGTCGAAAGGGACAAATCTTGCTTTGAGCAACGGTGATTTTCACCACCCCAACAAGAGTTCTTCTTCGTTGATTATTTTCTGAATATGTTCTATCTCAGTGTAGCAACTACGATTGCAAAGAGAAGAACAGTTTTATGTTTCCAACATTTTCTTGTTGCAAGTATTCTGTTTCTTGAGTCAATTTGTAGAAGTTGTATTTTCGTACAAGTTATAGTTAGATCTAAGATTATCATTTTATTGCATAAGACCATGGTTACAACAATTATTTATGATCTTCGATTTTTCACGTTCTTGGTGCCATCTTTGTAACCCCGGAAATAACACTCTCTTCTATGGTCACTACTTGCTCCCGTCATTTTTCAGCCAAACTAAGCTTTTCCTTATTTATTTTGGGTATTTTTCTTACAAATTTGTTTAAATATACAATTTTTGAACTCGATTCTTGTTTTTTCTTTTGATCACTGTTTTTTGGAATTATTGGCATCTTGGTTTGTTTTTTCTTGGGATTTTGTTTAGTATCACTATTTCCTACTAATTTATAGCATAATTTGCAGTATCGGCCGATACCGATCCAATACAGCAGATACTGATACGGTTTGGCATGTACCGATCCGATACCGACCGATACCCGATACTGACCGATACCGACATTAAATATCTCTTTTTCGGTCAATTCGACAAAATAAATAAATGAAAAAGACCAATTAGTAAGGGTGTAAAAGCATAGTAAGGTTGTAAAAGCATATAAAAGAGGAATACTTATCTATTGCATGTAAATCAATCGACAAGGGTGACTACTATTTCATTTAATTTCAAAAATACTAAGAAACAACATTGAAAATACTTAAAATTATGCATAAATGTATAAAATATGTTTTCTAAAATGTTAATAATTTACTAATAGTTATTTACTTTCCAATACCAAAAAATCCGAAACTCCGATCCGAAACCACCAATACTACCGATACCGCCGATCCTAATACTCATAAGAATGGTCCGATACCGATTCCGATACCAATACTTTGAACCTTGATTTATAGATGATCTAACTTTTTGGATTGGCACCTTGATCACCAATAATTCCTATAATTTTTGCTCACGTTTATTTACTAAGGAAGAGCTTAAGCTCACATCTTTGTTTTTATTTTTTTTGGAATTACTTGTTCTTTGGATTTTTATTGAGATTTTATGTGAATTTGACACTACTTCCTACTGATTTATAGAAGGCTTTCTTCTTCCTTATTATTATTATTATTATTTTCGATTTTCATCCATTTTTGTGTTGTTCTGACAATCGATAGATAAAGTGTGAATCTTTTCAGGTAATTCCTATTGATTTACAGATGAATTTGTTCATTTTTCTCCAATTTTAATTTTTCAATCTCATTTTTGTTGTTGTTAAGCTAGTGAAGAGATAAGAGTTCACAAATTTGTAGTCTTCGATATTGTTAATTTTGTTAGTAGAAGAAGATTCAACTCTGTAGTCTTTTTATGAGCTTTAGTTTTTTTGTTGTTGGTGATGAAGAATGAAGACGAGAGAGAACTAAATTCTTGCGAATGAACATATGAACAAATATTGTGGTAAGCATACCATGGTGACTCTTAGCAGTTCCAAATAGCTTACTCTTATTGCTTTGCCAAACAAAGTGTCCAAATGGACACTCACAACTTGACTTTTTCACTCGGATCACAAGTGAATTGTGTAACTTGCCACTTTCAGGGAACAATATATAGCCTATCCAAACCAAGGTTCAAAGTATCGGTATCGGAACCGGTATCGGACAATTCCAATGAGTATCGGGATCAGTGGTATCGGTAGTATCGGTGGTTTCGGATCGGAGTATCGGATTTTTTGGTATCGAAAAGCAAATAACAATTAATAAATTATTAACATGTTAGAAAATATATTTTATACATTTATGCATAATTTTAAGTATTTTCAGTGTTGTTTTTTAGTATTTTCAGTGTTGTTTTTTAGTATTTTTGAAATGTAGTCACCTTTGTCGATTGATTTACATGCGATAGATGAGTTTTCCTCTTTTATATGCTTTTACAACCTTACTATGCTTTTACACCTTTACTTATTGGTCTTTTTTATTCAATTTTTTTTGTCGAATTGATCGGAAAAGAGACCTCTAATGTCGGTATCGGTCAGTATTGGGTATCGGCCGGTATCGGATCGGGACATGCCAAACTGTATCGGTATCGGCCGTATCGGATCGGTATCGGCCGATACTGCAAACTATGATCCAAACAAGATTGGTAACTCAATTTGGTTTGCATATGCATTGTAGTTGCATGATGAAAACTCCATCTTTCACACTTGGTTGTCACTTGCAGCAAACCAAACAGGAACACTGAAGCCAACAGTGATTTTGTGAAGGGCAGTCCAATAGCAAAGAGACCATCACTCTGTTTTTTTATAATTCCAGTTGGCAGATTGCAGTGCCAACAGACTATGAATAAAGTACAGCACACAGTATGAACAAAAATAAAGACCATATGTTAGCTTTACAATGATTGATACTACGTATGAGCTAGATGTAGTATTAGTAGGAAAATTTTGTATTCTTTGGTCTTGATGTATTAATCTTCATCAAGAATCATATCTAAACTTTGTATAAATCTTCCTACTTTGGATTCTATAATGGGTATTAATACTATTTCTTTGTTATTATGTAACGTGCTTCTAATCAAGGTTTTATGTTTCTGTCCCAGAGTCGGGCATAAATCTTGGCTCCATATACAGTTTTTAAATGAAAGTAACTCCATCTCTGCAAGATACTGTGTTGCCACTAATTCCAGTAGACTATATTGCTTCCTTTGCTCTTCTATTGACATAAATAAACTTCTTTTCATGTAAAATAAGTAAAATTCTACATTTTAAAAATAAGATATAATTAACAAGAAGTTGAAAAATCACAAGCTGAAGCAAAAGCATATATACCTCAAGATAAGATAACAAGACCAAGATACATTGCTCCGCATAATAACATAAATGATATTAGACCCCTGCAAAGAAATTCAACTTATCATTTGTATACCAAGGGCAGGAAAATTAATCTAACATATTGCCAGTTCCTACAATGTCTACGCAATAAGCTAAGCAAAATCCATTCCACATCAGTACTCAATTATTATGATATCCATTCTCACCAGATGACTCCCCATCCTACACCATTGCAAGGGCAAGGGCAAACCTCCGCAAACTTCTCAGCATCACTTGAATTGACTCTTCGAGATATCAAATCATCGTAGATATCTGTACAAGAAAATGCTTAGTGCATGGTGGAAGGTGGCAACATCTGAGTTACAATTTCAGTTCAAAAAGTCATTGCTAGCTGAAACTTTCAGAAAATAAAAATTAAGAAGTCAAAGTAAACTGATAATATATATCCCAAATAAAAAACCATACCATAAACTGAAAATAGGCTGTTCATTACACCTGCACTTCACATGATAGCAAATAAAGTTATTTTCCAAGCACAAAAACTGTTATATGTTTAGTGATTGAATGACCAAGTGGATGCAGATCGGGTTTTCACCTATAAATAAGATGGCATACCGCAGAATACGGGCCTTTGTATATTCTTGCAGAACCCAGATGATGGCGAGGAATAAAATGAAGCCTGTAGTGTTTTGATATCTTTATTAACTAGCACTCATCAATGAAGTCAATTAATGAACTCCATACAAAAAGGAGACTGATACCATATGACGAGGAAGGAAGCATCTAACTTACCAATGCAAAGACCACGAAGTACCCACTGCATGAACACAAAATAGCAATCAGTGTTTGAAAATAAAAATATTTATCTGCAGAATGAGACTAAAGTACATCCATAACGCTGCACATAACTGAGATGAATGAATCAAGAAAGAAATACTGAAGACCAATCAAAATAAACTACTTACATTTTTAGCAACAAAAAGTACGATAATTAATGCAGCAATGAAACAGCCAGCAGCAATTTTTGCAGTAAGAAGATTAGTAGATGCAAGTATGAAAACCATTCCCCAAAATGATGACCCAAGATCTGGAACAAAAGAAACAATATAGTTCATTGCAAAAAGTTGGTGCATACCAAAAAGGCTAGATTTTGAGCCCTTTGAATCATAATCTATGCCTCGAAACTAAAAACTGAATTGTATTGAGAAGATATAGAAAAAAGAAACAGCAATACATCCAGCAGGCAAAATCACCCAGTAAATGCCACCGCGGGTTTGTGTGGCACCACCCTCATTAGCATGAACCTGCATACCCTCCACCTGCATGATGCTTTAGATTAGAAAAACATCACTGCATCCAAAATCATTTTCTTGAGCAGAATTGATATAAGGGCCATACCTATTAGTTTATAGGTCATAAGCCTAATCTGAAATTTGAACTCAGTAACAAAACTTTTTCTACACACATCTAATCTGAGGAATTAATGTCAACATAGGAGTTGATGATTAGGCCTACTCCTGGTAAAGCTATTTGAATCATTGGACAAACAGATACTCCAAAATTCATGCCATGTCCATGTCGTGTCATGTCAGACAGACATATCAGACACGCAAACACTCCAAAATACACTAGACACACACCAAAATAGGTGCCGAGTTCGTGTCACTGTGTCTGAAATGTGTCGTGTCGAATCTGTGTCCATGCAACTTAGCCCTGCAGCCATTGGCATTTCACAAGGACATAGATTTACGTGGCTTATGCTTAAGCTGAATTTCAAGAATTTGAAACAAATGTTTCTTACACATGAAAACTTAATATGAGGAATCATATACTTCACCGATGTACTCAATAGTAACTAGTATGATGAGTTACCAGAATTGCTGACATAAAAAAGCCTATCATTTGAGTGATTAAAGCCCCTAACCACTAGAATTTGATTAAGGCTAGTGGACCTTTGACAATTGGTACACAAATAGCCCAAAAACTTTCATGTGCCATTTTTTTGAACGTATGTGTTCCATACTAGTGAAATGTTTGGAGAAAAAGAGAGTATGGGAACTATAAATTTTATATAAAAGAAAATATAGAAAGACAGTTACAAGCAAAGAATAAGTTTATATATGCATGCATTCCCCAAGATTTATTAAATCCTTCCTACAAATTTCTCAAACTTATTATCTTAAATTGTTTACTTTCTTTCTGGAAACCAAGTCTTTCATAGTTGATCTCTTTATATATGTTCATACCATCAAGCTAGTGTAAAGAGAAAGAATATCAATATTTGACAAAACAATAATAGTCGATTAATACACCACAGAGGTAAGGGAGGGGGTGATAAATGGGAGGGGTGCTGGTGCTAGTAGCCCAAGACAGGGACATTCATTAATGATTAGCCTTATTTCAAAAGCATACATTTATCATTATCTTTAAAGCAATATGTGTTCCCACTTTAGATGTAACAAGAATGATGTACCACTATTTGCCTTAGTATATGCTTATTTGCATACAAAGTCCCTTATATCTACTATATCTTTACATAAGTCCCCAAAGCTATTTATTTGCAGAGAAGTCCCTTATATCACCATAAGTGAGTTACAGATCCCCTAGCTAATGAGAAAGGAGAATATTTCGTCAAGTAAAACCATTTCTCTTTGACAATAATACCGTTTCCTCCTCTTCCTCTCTCCATCCTGCTTTCCATGCATGTGAACACAATTGCAATGAGCAGGGGAAGAGGGAGGCTAAGGAGGGAAGGGATGTGAGGAGTTGGTGGTGATCAAGTTAAAGTTAGGGAGGAGTGGAAGGGAGGGAAAGTGGAGGAATGGGTAGAGGAGAGTGAGGATTTGGTGGTGATGGTCTTCAAGTAGGGGAGGGGGAAATGTGTAAAAGAGGAGAAGGAAGAGTTGATGGTGATGTGTTTACAATAGGTGACGAGGATGAGTGGAAGAGGAGGAAAAACATGAAGGAGGGAGGAGATTAGGACAAACTAATTATTTGCATTATTAATTAAATGATTGCGATAATTTTTGGTTGACAAAGAATATGGGTTGTTTGTTCTTTTCACTAATTAAAGGTGTGACACTAATTAGAGGTTGAGGTCCAACTGCACTAATTAGATCTTTCACTAATTATAAATAATACTTATATGTTTGTTTTCCAATATCAAATTAGACATCAACTTGCCTTTTTACCCTTATTATAAAGTATTATAAAATAAATATTTAGTTAATGCTACATTGAAAAATTATTCATGATAACTTTAAACTGAGTTTTAATCAAGACTTCATTAGAAATTAAGTGAAATGTCCCATTCCTCGACCATATAATGCAAGTCAAAGCAATTACAAAATATATCATAAACAAGTCTATTACCACTCACAACAACTACACATCAAAATCAATAATACTACATTAATCTCAAAAAGTTGTGTGCAATTCCGCCGCAATTTGATTATGCAATTCGTGCATAAATTATTGGTCTTTCTTTGTGTTTCTCTCTTTTCGGATTTTATATCACCAGTTTAAGGATATAATGAGAAAATGCTGAATTTTCTAGGGTTTACAATAGTTTTTTTTTAACCTCTAATTACAGGTTGGATTGTAAAGAAAGCTGCAGGCTACCGCTTTCTTTTTTTCGAAGCCTCTATTTATTCGTTAAGTTCTAATTACATCTAGTTAGATGTAAAAAAACAAACGACATTTTTTCTAGGCTCACCTCTAATTAGACCCGATCGGTGATTCACCTCTAACTTGAGGTGAGAAAAAAAACTAGGGGGAGGGGGGAGACTTATAACTCACATTTTTTAATTATGATTTGAGGGTCACCTAAGCAAATATAACAAGATTAGGTGACAAATGTAAATAGATAGTAGATTTAAGGGACGTGTGCAGGAAATACAACCATGCCGTGTGTTTTTGCGGTGTCCGTGTCATGTCCAAAATGTTTTCTTTTCGGTGCTGATTCAGTGTCCGTGATTCCTAGGCCCAAATCCAACCCTTTAGCAACTATTAAACGGAATAGAGAATCAACAAATTCAGATGCATTTAGGAAGCAAGACTCTCTCTCTCTCTCTCTCTCTCTCTCTCTCTCTCTCTCTCCAACCAACCTGGCCGCAGGTTAATTTGCAGGCGATGGCATGGCTAGCTTCGTGGAGAAACACCGTGATGAGCTTGAAGGGCGTGAGCAGCACCGTTCTCCACAGCTACCAAATCAGTCGAAGTCCCCAAACCCTAAATAATCGTCAGATCCAATTCCAACCACAGTTCCAAAAAAAGAAAAAGGAACCGGAGAGGGAACTCACGCAGAGGATGACGACGGTGAAGACGCCGATGGTGGAGATGAAGACGACCTGGTCGTGGTTGCAGCAGTGCTTCAGCTCCCAATTCACCTTCGCCATTTCTCTCTCTCTCTCAACAAAACTAGAGAGAGATTTGGGAAGAGGACAGAGAAGAGAGGAGAGGAGAGAGAGAGGACCAAATTGAAATAGGAAGAAGATTAAAAAGGAAGGTTTTTTAAATGATGGTAATAATAATAGTTCAGTGAGTCAAAGTAAAAGATTTTGGGACCAATGAGCACAAAGTAACGACGGAGTAAACGCACGGAATTGGTCCACAAAATTCCAACGCGGCGTTTTTATTCATGACTCAACCCACTACATTGTGGGGTCCAGTTCGAATTTGATAAATTTTGAAATCTAAATATTGTCAAAGATTTGATTTCGTATAATTTAAAAATCTACATTAAATATAAGATTTGATTAGATTTTAAATTTGTATCAAATATTTAATCTGTCATATTTGGACGTCCATAATTGGTGTTGGACTATTTTAGGTGTAATAGGATTATTATTTTAGGGTTTCATATTTAGGAAATCCTATTATGACCTAAAATAGGTTTCTCATCATATAAATAGGGAGGAGGGTGGAGGCACAAAGAACAATCACAAGTTGGAGATTCGGGGTTTTCGTCCACAGAAAATCTAAGAAAAAGTCCATGCTTTGCTCTTAGGACTTCGTCATCCAAGACAGAAGAAAGAAGGAGATATAATCAAGAAGTCGTCAACTTCGGTTAGAAAGATTGCTACGGGTTGGTGAGTGATTTCAATTATAATCTTATGTTTTTTCTTCTTGAGTGTGGTGAGGGGGTTGAACCTATTAGGGCAAAGGTTTCAACATTAGTTTTTGCAATCTTGTAATTTCATCTGAGTTATAAAGGTTGGAATTTGTCCAGGTGACGTAGTCACCGCCATATACTTGTCTTCATCTGTGCTTGGTGTTCGTAGATTGGTTGGTCATCTCAGGTGGGTTGGAAAAACGCTTCCGCGACGCGCTTAACACGTGGTATCAGAGTGCTTGTGTTTTCAACACATGGTATCAAAGCGCACGTGTTTTCAACACGTGGTATCAGAGTCAAGTTCTTCTCGAGAGGGAAGGTGCAACTATGTCTACGGAGTAGATGAACACTCGTATGATCACCCTCACAGGGAAAAACTGGACGATTTGGAAGCCAAGGTTGGAGGATCTACTATGGTGTAAGGACTTGCATGGTCCGTTGGAGGACGACAGCGCAAAGCCGATGGACAAAGGCGCTGATGACTGAAAACGATTGGATCGGAAGGCTGTTGGATTCATCCGCCAATGGCTGGATGACTCGGTGTTTCACCACGTGTCCGTGGAGAATTCTGCAAAAGCATTGTGGGAGAAGCTGCATTCGTTGTACGAAAGGAAGACGGCTGGCAACAAGGCATTTCTGATTCGTCAACTCGTCAACTCAAAATACACGGAGGGTGCACCGGTGGCACAATATTTGAACAAGGTTCAGAGCATCATCAATCAGCTGTCTGTGATAAAGATGGTGATTAAGGATGAGCTTCAGGCCCTTCTACTTTTGAGTTCTCTGCCGGAAAGCTGGGAGACATTGGTGGTGTCGGTGAGCAACTCCTCTCCTGATGGAGTTATCACGATGGAGGCAGTCAAAAGCAGCTTGTTGAACGAGGAGATCTGACGTAAACAAGTAAAATAGTCGCAGGAGTCCGCTCTGGTGGCTTCCTAAGGGAAGGGAAGACCCAAGTCACAGGCGAGGACAGGAGGGAGTTCTCGAGATCTTGCGATTGTGGACCGCAAGGAGGGCTGCTATCACTGTGGCGAAAGGAGTCATATCAAGAGGAACTGTATGAAGCTCAAAGCTGAAAAGGCCAAAGGCAAGGGTGATCAGGAGGATCTCACGGCTATGGAAGATCTCATCATCGTAGCAACCGACGTAGAGGAACCTTGTAAAACCCCTAATTTTTAAACCGTATTAATTATTTAATTAATTATTTAATTGATTTATAGTAATTATTAGCTAATTAGAAGAAATATAATTTATTGGATTTTAATTATTAGGTAATTATGCATTTAGAGAATTATTATGCAAAGTATTATTTTAGCTTATTTTATTGTATGTAGAAAAATTATTGTAGAAAGGTGATAGAATTTTAGATGTACTAATAAATTTTTCCTGAAATTTTGATACCGTATATACATGTTTAAACAAATAATAATAAATAATAGTTATAATAAATATACTAATAATAATAATAAGCGTTAATAGTAATAATAATAATAATAATAGTAATAATAATAATAATGATAATAATAATGATATTATTATTAGTAGTAATAATAATAATGTTAATAAATAGAATAGAAAAAGAAAATAAAAAGAAATGAAAAGAAAAGAAAAGAAAACAAAGGATAAAGTAAAAAGAAAAGAAAAGAAAAAGGAAAAGAAAATAGATTAATAGCTAATCCCATACTCAAACCGCCTAAAACCCTACCCACTAAGCTAGCCTACCCGCAACTCGCACCCGGAATCACCCGCAGCAGCAGCTGTGCAAAATTTCGCGCGGCCCGCGAGTAACCCCCTCTCTCTCGATCTCTCACCCTATATATATATAACAACTAAGAACCCTAAACCCTAGCTCTAAACCCTCACCATCCTCCTCGACGCCGACCCTGCGACCGCCGCTGACCGCAGGCCGCCGCAGCGCCGCTGCCGCCGGCGACCGCCACGGCAGCCCGCGCGAGCACTGTGATAGCAGGAAGTCGCAGCAGCGGGCCCTCCTTCACGCTTCATTTTCCGTCGCGTCGCTTGACCAAACTCGACCCCATCTTCGCCGGTATGATCCCTACCTATCCCTCTCTAAATCCCGTAGATTAGTTCCATCGTTCAGCGCGCAAACCTAGATAAAAATCGACGCCAAGTCGAGGAAAAATTACGACATTTAATCTCAGAAAATCTGTTGCAACCACCCCTGTTTACGGACTCGTATCTCCCACCACAGAGATCTGAATTGAGTTTTTCTTCTTGCTATGCGAAGACCACCTAACCTAGATTATTTTCTGTTAATTATATTATTTTATTTGATGTTGTAGGCATAATTAAATTAGGATGAAAATCCCGAAAAATCTATTTTTTCTAACCTTCAAATTTGTGATACGGAGCGTGCCCCGCCAAACGGGACCGCCCCGTCGTGCACAAAGTACACCGAAAGGTGCGAACGGTATACCCAGACGTGTGGACTTTCGCGAAAACTGGTTTGGACGCATGTGCGACTTTTACAAAATATTGCGCCATTTAGTGTACGCTCGTCAGAACGCGATGAAACTTGCGCCATTGGATTCATGGTATCGCACTGGTCTTGTGACCCAAGTTTCATGCGATTCTGAGACAGTTGACCAAGTCATCTATTGGCGGGCCTCACGGTTGACTTTTTGGGCAAATTTGTGTTCGGCTCACCAGAATGCAAAATAGGAAATATCGTTTGTTTGATAATAAACGAAAGAAATTGAAACTAGGTTTATACGAAACTCTTTCTTTGGTTTACAAACAAGAAAAAGAAGTACAATTAATCCTATACGAGGATGTTAAGTACAAAAATTTGATTCTGGAGAAATATTGCTATAGGAGTCTGATCTGCGGTCGATCACTTTGTCCCTTGGACCACACGATGACGAAGAAGTGTTGTAGAAGACGAAAAAGAAGCTTCAAAGACTGCAGGAGGGATTGAACTCTCGTTGCCAAAATACTCTCTGGATATACTCTCTTTTCTTGAAAAATCCTCGACTTTCCCTTTTCTTCGACCCTTTTCCTCGACCCTGGACCTCGACCCTGAACCTCGACCCTGGACCTCCGTGGCCGGAGGTCTCTATTTATAGAGTTCAGCTATAGTCGGCGTAGAAACCGAACAACGGAGAGAGCTGCACCTTTTACGCGGCGGTTATAATAACTGCTACCCACGTATGAATGATCTCTCGAATTAGCGTGTGACGCGTGTCCCATTATGAGGTAATGCGTATAATCGCTCATCAAAGATCACGGCATGCAAGCCACGTAGATAACTCCCCCTCGCGTAGAGATGGTTGGCATAAAAGCCAAATAACTGTCTCGTTGGCGTAAAAGCCAAATAGCTGTTCTGATGGCGTAAAAGCCAAGTAGGCGTAGAATCCGAATAACTGTCAAGTCGGCGTAGAAGCCAAGTAGCTGTTATGTTGGCGTAGAAGCCAAGTTCTTCGTAAAGCTTGATGCTGCATGGATAGGTAACCAGCGTAAAGATAGCCAGTTCTGCTCCTTTGACTGAGGTTTTGAGCATATTCTGGGCCAAATAGTCTTATCACGCACCTTTGCAAATATAGCCTGAGTTGGCGTATTTCGAGGAGATAGCATACGGCGTACTCCTATAGTTGAAAATAGCCTGGTCGGCGTATTTCAAGGAGATAGCGTACGGCGTACTCCTATAGTTGAAAATAGCCTGGTTGGCGTAATGTGTAGGGATGGTGATATGGACGTATTAGCCCTAATTATAACTCACACAGTCATTAAAAGTAGAACCAAATCTCGTGCATTAAATATAGAGATCTGGCCCCATCTCGCGCATTAATTGCAGAGACGTGCCTCGAGTTCTGTACGAAGAACAACTTTTGACGTGGCTGTTGGTTTCGTCTCATCCTGAGCGTAAAGCTTATGTCTGCCTGTGTAGAATAGGCAGCGTATTCCTTGAATGCGTAAACGACGTCTTATATTAAGGGTTATGTCACTAGACGACAGTCTGGGGCTCTGTGCAGAATCATCATTACAGCCGTCCTCTCGATCGCCGTGCAGTACTCTTTGTCAGGAGTCAGGTTCACTGCTTCTACTGACAGGTTCATTCGAGGAATACGAAGAGTTCCTCGTACAACTTCCCGCTGCATTAAAAGCAGACGGGTTTTACGCCGAAGTGGCGATGTAGTAACCTTTTTACATCGAAGCAGTCTGGAAATACTGCATTACGTGGGCTGTTCTGGAGCTATGTTTTACGCTGAATAGCGTTGAAGCTCTGTTGTACGCCAATGGCTCTGAAGTCATATTTCATGCCACCCAGTGCTGGAGCTCTGTTTTACGCGGGCTTCCTGCATGTCGAGGGTTTTACGCGTATGATTCCCCAGCGTATTTTTCATGCTTCTACAAGACCCCCTTCAAAGTTTTCAAATTCCTCGTAATTTGAAACACTTTGAATGAAGCATGAAACGGTCAAGTTTGACTCGTTCCGCGAGGCTGATTTCTCGGCAAATTTTTAGGAGTTTGTTGGGATTCGGTGTGTTCTCCTTTGCCTATATAAAGGCGAATGGGTTAACCAGTTTTTCCCACACTTCCTTCACCACAAAGAGATGGTTGCCGAGCTTCGTCGGTTTGACTTGAGGAAGAAGAAGATCATGTTCTTCCAGCATATAAGGAGCCATAAAAAGAGGCATCTTCGAGCAAATTTCCTCTGCAACGATGGATCATGGAAGGATATCATAGCTTCCTTTGCTCGGGATGATCAGCAATTTCATTTGGCCATTCATCCAGGAGAGAGGAAGGGTCGTATTGGACCACACAGCTTGCAAGCTGTATTTTCTTCCATCATGGCGCTGGACGAAGGCAGATAGCTTGGCCCTGTCTTCCAGTATTGAGTTGGGTCTGAACCCCAACACAATTTCTAGGGCATGCCTGCCATGGCGTATGGAGGGTGGGCTTGCAAAATTGATACATGTCCAATTCTGTATCCTCCCGTCATTAACCATTTTCTTGTTAATCGGCCGCGGAAGCCGATTAACTACTGTAGAAGACGAAAAAGATCTACACCAATATGAGAACCTGGCAAAATAGATTCTTGGTGTGATCTTAAATGAAAATGAGAAACCCTTTGTAGAAAAAGGATTTCCATTATATGTAATCATGAAGATGAAAAACCCTTTGTAAACTGGATTTCCATCATATGTAATCATGATTAATAAATTTGTCTTCTTTTACGCATCTGATGATTTGCCATATTTGCTGTGAGGAAGTCTGAATAGTGTGCAACTTTGACATATCTACATAATTTTATGCCGGCTCTGATAAAAGAGTATCTGATCTCGTCCCCTCTTTTACGCGTAACTAAAGAGGCGTAGAAAACTCCTTAGCATTTAAGTTGAAGATCCAAACTGTCATGCTATTTTGGACGAGGAGTCGCGTAGAATTCTGAACTGTCACTTCTCTGATACTAAGAGTTCTTGTTCAGATCATCATTTTCAAGAATGGTTTCCCAAAAATCTCTTGAAAAAGGCAAGAAATTTCTGTCGACCAAGCCATACTTGAACTTTTGTAAAATATTCTGACTGGACTTTGGATGAACTTCCAAATGACTCAAGAAGAAGAGTCGTCTTCAATGCTGAACTCTGTGTATTTCAGGCACTTGGAATGTTTTGTAGCCAAAAAGGAGTATCTTCTGCGTAAACCCTTGTAATTGGCCGTTTGTAGCTTTCGAGCGTAGAATCGTAGATTTATAGCCTCTGAGCGTAAGAAGCTTCCGAGCATGAAATCATAGATTTGTAGCCTCTGAGCGTAAAATCGTAGATTTGTAGCCTCTTGAGCGTAAAAGCTCGTGAGCGTAAAAGCATCTGAGCGTAAAACCATAAACTTATAGCTTCTGAGCGTAAAACCGTAGATTTGTAGCCTCTCGAGCGTAAAAGCTCCTTAGCGTAAAATCATAGATCTGCTCTGCGCGTAAAATTTGGATCCACTGACTGTCCGTCTTTCCTAAATGATAGGCTGACGTGGTCCCAAATCATAACCTAATATTAAATATCGAATTTGGTTAGGAATTCGAAGAGTTATCCGAACTCTATAAATAGCCCAAGGTCCTGAGAGAGAAAACTTTTATCTGTCTTCATAAAACCCTTACTTTTCAAGAACCCTTCTTCTTCGTCTCTTTCTTGAGAACTCAGAATCGCCATGCCACCTAAACAGGCTTCCACTGCTAAGGGAAAGAAGGTTGCTTCCTCTTCCCACTCCACTGCTCAAGCACGAGCAACTCCCATTAGGCTGAACGAGCCTCGATCGGAACGCAGCGCTCCGCCGTCGAGCTGTGCTCCGGACATTACAGGTAAAGACTTCGGGAGAAAAAATTCTTCGCACACGTTCTACGTGCACGCGCAAGGTCATCTTTTGTACTGAGAGCCTCTTCGAGTAGGATGATGTACGGAGATGTTTTATTGTTACGCGCACATTCCTAATGTGTCGGCATAAAAACTCTATATTTTTGCAGTCTGGCGTAAAAAAGTCAGACTGTCGAAACTTGGAGTAGAACTGCAAACTTTGAATTTTACGCGCTGGATATGAATTCCGGCGTAAAAAAATTCAAATTTTGTCAATCTGGCGTAAAAGCTCAGACTGTTAGATTTTGGTGTCTACTGCCAACCTTGAATTTTATGCCTCGGAAATAAGTTCCAGCGTAAGACTCAAATTTTTGCAGTCTTGGCGTAAAAGCTCAGATTGATAATCTTTGGCGTAAACTGCAAGAGTGTATCGTCTAGTGTAGAAACTGACTTGTTTTCTTGCATTTTGTAGTGAACTTGCAGATCCCTCTTTTGGCTGAGGAAATGGACTCTGATGCCGGGATGCTGAACTCGAACTATTTGGAGGACTTGTCGCATGTGACATTCCCCATTTCTGGAGCCAATTATCCTGAAGAAAGGGGAACCCTAATCTCGTCCCAAGGAGAATGCATGCTGCTGAGTATGATCAGTGGGGATCCCCTGACATACATAGACGGGACGGAGTATAAGAAGCCAGGCTTCTTGTTCGGGGATGTTATCGACAAACAATCCCAGACCAAGCCCAAGAAGAAGGATTAGGTGTTTACTGCTGAGGGCACGGTCATGTATCTGCCCCGGATGCTCAGGTATTTCCATAACTCTGCGTTCTTCCACGCCACACATCCTAGGAAGATGTCATGGACCCTGACTCCCGATCTTCACGGCCGACCGGGGAAAATTTTATACAACAAGGAATACGACCGGGGGGGGGCTACATGAGCCGTCCTTCGGGCCCTGTTATGCCCTTTAGGGGATTACTACCGGGTAGTGTCCCGAGTGAGGATACTTCCCTGATCCAGCCGGTTCAGATATCGACCTTCTGCAATGACTTTATGGGGCAGGGAGGAATGTACCCCAGGGTCAACCCTCGGACCAGTGGATGGCTTAGCCCGGGGAATCTTCGATGGACCAGTTTGACTGCCTGGGCCCTGAAGCACTTCCAAACGGAGCTGGAAAGTATTGGCTTATTCGCAGCTGTGAGCGCCACAAATGTTGGGCTGCCTATCAATCCTAACTTGTTCTTAGCCTTGATGGAGCGATACAACTCGCTCACTGGGACTTTTGCCACTCCGCTGGGTGAGTTAGGCTTAGCCCTTCATGAGATGGCAGAGATTTCAATGCTGCCGATGGGGGACGCTCCTTATGAAGAGTACGTCCCTACAAACTGGGAGTTGAGGGATACAAACCCTTGGGCAGTGGCAGTATATCAAGAGCTGATGTGCCACTATCTTGCCTGCACCACTTTCTACAAGGATCCCTCTGACTTGGCTCACATCAACAAGTGGGCAACCTATCTCTTCTTCCACCAGGCCAGAAATATTAAGCCGGACAAGGTGGTAGATAGCCGAGATAGGCCTTTGAACCTCCTGAGCATGCTCAATGCTAACACGGTCGATGACCTTATTGAAGACGCAGGGGCTCCATATCATATTTTTGACGAGGAGATAGAGGGTTACCGTACAGGTACAAAAACCTTCAGTTATATGAGGCATTGTCGTAAGCCTCTGTCAAAGGAAGCTCAATTGGGTGGCTTCCTCTCCGTCTGGCTTTGCCGATGGGTAGTGCCTGGTATCGCGTCTGAAGATCGCATCTATCGCAACACCTTATGACCTGCAGTACATTTGGTGTTCGGAGCAAGACTGGGCCTGCTTCCTGCTATGGTATGTAGAATACAAGCAGGCCTGAGGGCCCTTACTGATGGGCTGCTAGCTGATGATACGCAGTGTGAAAGCTTTCCCCGAGTGGAATTACCATTCCTATACTTGATGGGATGGTTAATTCTTTACAATACCAGGGTGATGTCTCCCGGTCCTGCCAGCGGTTCGAGAAATAACTTCTTGTTGAATTACAAAAATTCCTCTTGGAACGTGACGCCGTCATAGATTGCCGGCGGGCGTTAAATGTTGCCACAGCTGGAAGCTCTTCTGTATCGTTCCCCCTGTACATATCAATCAACAGGGGAAGAAACTTAAGGATGGGGGCCATGGGAGGACCATTCTTTCTCCTGAAGCCTTCTACTGGTTGGTCTGTATTAGACATTCCCATTTGCTGTACAGAAGCGATAACCACTGCTACCTGGAGCCTTATTTGCCAGTCGGTTCGCCAGGCAGTTTGGGTACGACCAGTTGCATGTGGGAAATGCCTACCAGCTTCAAGTCCAAAGGTGGACTTATTGATGGAGCCAGAGGATGGCGATACTTCATCACTGGCTGTACTGGTGCAACTTTTATTGTGCCCGCGACTTCTCTCTCTATGGAGTTGCGCATCCTGCACTCATACGCGCAGTTTTATGCGTCCATCAATAGCTTCCATCGCGATTTTGATGTGCATGAAAGTTTTAGGATGCCCTCCCATAGGTCTAGTGGAAGGGAGGAGATTCCGTCTGTTTCCTCGGATGAGAATGAAGACACCGCCGGGGTAGACGAGATCTTGTTAACAATACCGAGAGGCGTAATAACTCCGCCAACAGAGCCTCTCGTTATCCTCCAGAAATGGAAGGCTTCCACTCCGAAAGAGCCTTCTCCTCGCAAGAAGAAGATTGCCAGAGGTCCGAAAAGGGCTTCCACCTGGGGGGCTCCTAGGAGCGAGCCTGTCGTCTCCCCTGTTGGGGATGATTCTTTGATTAGAGGTCCTTCGCCTTTTAGAGAGGGGACCTCCATAGTTCTGGCTGGCAGTGCCGGAGATTCTTTGCTCGAGATCGCTGCTACTATTGCTTCTAGTGGTGCTACGAGATCGCCTCCGAGGCCGAGCAAAATAAGATTCTGTATACCTTTATCCAGACCAATAATGGGAGTAACCCCTACTTCGTCTGTAAGTATTTTCAGCGAGATTCCACCCGATGAGCCTCGAGTGGATCTTGGTAAAGACTGGAAAGACTACCCGCCAGTGTCAGTTGGTGCACCCTCTTCTCCAGGTATGATAGCATGTCTAGCATCATTAAGAGATGATTTAGCTATTCAGGCTACGGACGCGACATATATACCATCGGCCATGGGTAAATATTGTCTTTACGCCTTTTTTAGAAAAATTAACATCAAATTGATATTAACTTTCTCTTGTCTTCTTCAGGCGAAGACATCTCAGGGGAGGGCGGAGTTGATGCAACCTTTGACTTTGTTGCAGATACTGCCGATGAAACGGCGGTATTTGATATCGAAGGGGCATGCTTTGGAGCTGCCGATCCTTCGTTTGCAATGTTATCGAGTGTCGTCTCGCCAACGGTAGTCCAGATATCTTCAGAGGAGGATGAGCCCATCATCGCGACTGTGCCTCCTTCGTTGAGTACTCCAGCAACTTCTACCGTTGCTGGTGTTCATTCTTTTTTAGCGCCATCTATAGAGGCAACGGTCGTGGCAACATCCTCCACGGTCATTCCTGGAAGGAGGTTTCCTGGTATCGCAGCCACTCCTACTATACATCCGGTCTTCGATATGTTGATTGAACAATATACCAGCCTATTCTACCTCAGTTTGAAGGAGTTAATATCCATGGTGCTGGAGAAGAACATGAGCTTTGATAATTTGCTGACGTCCTCCCAGCTTGCGATAGCGCCGATCAGAAATTTCAACGACGCTGGACGAGCTGATGCGCTGGAACAAATAGTTAATGGTTTAGAACAACCTATTAACGAATATTTGCAGCTATCTCGAGGCAACGTCGATGATATGATTCAGGCCGAGTACGACTCCTTGACTGCGAAGCTTGCTGAACAGATGGAATGCTTAAACAAATCCATCCAGGCACAACAGCAGGAGATGGATAAAGAGCAGGCCGTCTTGGAGGAGGTTATTCCTCTTCTAACGAAGTGTGAGGCCGAACATGCAGAAAATGAAGCGAGGGTCCGCAAATTGGAAGCTAAACTCGCTCAGGCAAAGAAGTAGACTCTCTAGTCATCGGCAGGTCTAGATGTGTTGAAGGGCCGAATGGATACAGCTCAGCAGAACTTGGCACGTGCGGGAGTCACCTGTAGTGCCCCGCTCCGCGTAGGCACTATGTACAAGTGATATCGCCTTGCTTGCTCGAACGGAAGTCTTCTCGGAGAGTTCCCGACCGATTAATCAATGTGAGTGGGCAGAACTGCATTCTCTGATTCTTGCATGACTTAATAATGAATCTGAGTTTTTGAATGCTTGTTTGCTTAAGAAGATTTGTTTCATAAGAAGAATGATAGAACCGACTCAGTATGCTAATAAGAGAACTCACATAGCTGGTCATTGAAACTAATATCTGCCTAACTAAAAGAATATGAATGCTTGTCAGAAATAAAATACAACCATTGCTATGCTAAGAGTAAGATAGATATGTGCATGCTTAGAAACACCGACACAGCTATTGAACGAACCTTTGCTATGCTAAGATAGATAAGTAAAATTAATCGTTCAGATATATCCCTTGAATATGCTAAAGGAAGAGATAGTTTTTGTATGTTAAGTATGAATCAATCGTGCTTGCCTTTATATGTTTCGTTGTCTGTTTGCTATATCGAACTGCTAAGTGAAATGTGTGAGTGCTGTGACTAATAGTACGCCCTGAGGATACGGCTCGCAAGGGTCTAGTGGGGTATGCTATTAGTAATGTGATAAGATGTGCTTCGTTTCGATAAGATGTGTTTCGCTAGACTGCATATGTTTTGCTTGATCATTGTTTTGCTTGAACTATGTGTTTATGTCATTGCATTGGTCTTGGACAACTTGTGCACAAGGTCTTGTCTCTCGAACGATTCCTGGGGCACTGGAAATCGCTCGGTCCGGAAGAGATTTTTGGATCGCCCTGAGGTGTACGGCTCGCAAGGGTCTAGTGGGGCGATATGTCTATTAGTGAGATGGGCTTGTACGTCCTAACTGCTAATCATGGGGCGACCCATGGACCGTCATATAGATAGGGCGTATGCTAGGTTTACCTTCTTGCATACCTATCGATTGTTGACGCCAGTGATTGATACAAAAGTTATGAATATGGAAATTGTGACTAACTTGTGTGTCTGCTGCAGGGATAACCGTTTGGCTATGGGATAAGAAATATAAGTTTATGCATAAGCCTGCTCTTTTATTTTGTCTACATCGTAGAGATTATCTGATAGAGCTTCATGCATTGCATCGGTCAGACAATGACTATTAGTGCAGAGCTGAACCTCAGTCACAGCTGCTAATAGTATCAGAATATGAGTCATTGGTTAGCTGGATTACCACTACCGATCCTGAGTTTCTCGGGGACCGAAATCATATAGATGTGTCTGCTTGTGTGCTAATGAATACATGATATATTTGCCTTGATTCGATATGATCAGTCTGCTAGATAAACTTTGTCCCTAAGGAGTTAGATTTGTATTGCACAATACATGCTGCGCACTGCACGATAGAGCACTGTCCCGATTCGTATGCTTATAAGTTTGAATATGCAAGCTGTTTCAAAGTTATGTTTTTCAAAGATGTAATCTGACTATAGTTCTGAACTGCATGAAATAAACTTAGGTAAAACTAGCAAGATCACTAGTAATGTAATGTTTTGCCACATGATTACTTAGTGTGGGTTTCAGGGGGTGTAGCTTCTGTTCAGTTGTTTTATCTCACCAGTACTTGCATAAAGTGCTGACCCACCAACAGTTTGCTTGTTCTCAGGTGCTCGTTCATCCGAGGAAGCGATAGCCGTGCCTCATCCCAAGGAACCAGAAATCTGGAGTCGATGCCTGGAGCCGCATCGAGTTATGCCTGCTTTGAGTTGCTTTTGTATAGAGGGACATAATGTATGGAACAGTGTTATTGTAATCGAGAGAAGAGTGCTTGAGCGATCTGTAACCTCGGCCATGCGCCGCTTGTAACAACTTCGATTATCAATAAAAGAGCCTATTTTCTTATGCCATTGTGTTCTTTACTTTTCTGCAATATGTGTGCCGCTGCTTCAGTATCGAATAGCTTACTTGCCCTTGTATCAAAGCTTCGGCCTTGTGCAAGCGCACTTTAGGCTTGCACGGCATCACGTCCCGATGAGAACGATTGTCCTGCGGGAGAGCTGTAACATGGTGATTCACGTTCAGCGGGGACGATCGAGCTCGCGGAAGATTGGGGTGTGACATCACCCGTGCCGGTTTTGTTCATGCTCAGTCCGAACTATCCCTCTTGAGTGATGACGAGGCACGAATGGAGCGGGCTCGCACTAACATCTTGAACTCCAGGAATGAGAGGATGGCCGCCTTGGCACAACAGATTCGTGATTTGACTGCTCCTCCCCAATGATGTACCTTTTTGTTTCTCCTGTAATTTCTCAGAGATAATAAAGACATATTTTCTGACTTTGTGGACCCATCATTTTAGAATATGATAGGCTAAGATGAAAGTGATATCAGAGGTATCATTAAAATGACATACTTTCGTTAAGGTTTTGCTGAATGTAAATCTATTCAGAAGTAATATGAATTTGATAGAATATAATCCAACTAAATTTGTATACTAAACACTATCAGAGGTAATATGAACATGATAGGTTTACAAATTAGTTAAGCATATCCATTAATAGGTCATATGCATCTGATAGAATATGATCCGGCTAACCATTGTGCTTGGTATCGTCGGAATAAGATCCTCATCATACTCTGTTAAGCAAAGGAGATCAAGTATAGTACTTCTTCGGGATTTTGCAGTTGATAGTAGCCATCATCAAAAAAAATTTATTAGACTAGGCTAATATATAAGCGCCATTTGCAATCATATAAGGACCCTCCATTTCTTTATGATTGTTTGTGCGAATTTTGGACATCGTACCAGAGGTAATATGGACGTAGTATAGTACAGTGTTTGTTGAGGACATCCCACTGGGGGATCTTTGGTGGACTTATTATTTGTTGCGCACGTTGAGTGCAAATAATAAGTTCGAAACAAGCCCTATCAGAGGTAGTATGAACGTGATAGATTTTGTGGCTGGTAAAAGACATCCTGCAGGGAGATTTTTGTGGACCCATTACTTTTTGAGCATGAGAGTGCAAGTAATAGGTTTGAGACAAGTCCCGCCAAAGATAATACAGCCGCGGTAAAATATGACTCTGTGGGGATAGGGGAGAGATATGGTTCAGAGGTAATGTGGACATGAACAATTAGTTTCCATTGTGGGAATTCCACATAATATTTTTGGTGGACCTATTACTTCTTGTTCACGAAAGTGCAAGTAACAAGTTTTAGGACAAGCCCTGCCAGAGGTAATATGGACGTGGCAGTTTTTATGGACCTAACACCACTGGCGTACTTAGAGTTAAATACGGGTGCTAAGTTGAGATGACAACCGATATCAGAGATAATATGGACATGACAATCGATAGCCAAAACTCGGAGGGTTTGTTCAGAGGTAATATGGACATGACAAACTCAGTCCGAGGGAAATATTATGACAGCAGTTCAGAGGTAATATGGACGTGAACTAGTGTCCGAAAAACTCTTTGAAAGAGTGATTCGTTGAGTGTGGTCAATCCAATCATGAAGATAAACCCAGGATCGCTCCGCAGGGGAGATTAATGGGACGATAGCTCAGAGGTAATATGGACATGGCTAACGTCAAACTGACTGGTTTAAATAGTCATTGTGCGCGTTGTACCTAAGGATTGCTCCTCTGGGGGAATTTTGAGGATCCATTATCCATTGCGTATCCGAGACTCTTGGACACGGATGATGGCTTTTTACACGAATTTGTAACGAAGGAGAAAATGTTGCATATAGGCACTTGCTGGGGATAAAAAACCAAGAGTCAATTTGTACATCCGGGTTGTAGACTTATTACCCATGGCGTCTATTAAGTAGGAAGTCGAGGAGAAGAACTTCACTCAGAGGTACTATGGACATGGATAAGTTCTGAAGATATCTTACTCAGTGGTAAGATATGACACTTTGGGGAATAAAGAAAAACCGGACAAAGGTAATATGGAATTGACTATCTTTGTGATGACAAATTCCCTCTGCTGGATAAAGTGGAGAGATGTAATTCAGAGGTAGTATGGACGTGAACTGATCTACAACCATAAACTGGGAGGTTTGCTCAGAGGTTATTTGGACATGGCAAATTCAGCTGGGAAAACAAA
The DNA here is from genome assembly GCA_036927795.1 of Iris macrosiphon. Taxonomy (NCBI): domain Eukaryota; kingdom Viridiplantae; phylum Streptophyta; class Magnoliopsida; order Asparagales; family Iridaceae; genus Iris; species Iris macrosiphon. The sequence goes on along the minus strand of JAYESA010000104.1, from coordinate 66,432 downwards.
TGTTTGGACAATAGTTCAGAGGTAATATGGACGTGAACCCATATCCTATGAATTTACTGTGGAGTGATTTAGCTGAGTGGGGATAGACCTGAAGAATCCGCTGGGGAAACTTTAGGGACTCATCTTCCAGTGCCTCTTGAGGAAGGAAATTATCGCGTTTAGAGTGAAATCAATTTACAGTGACCGTCCCTTTGTTTATAGATGCAAAGTGATGACTTTGGCGTCAATCAACTCCTGGATTCTCCTTTTGAGTACATAGCATGCCCTTGTGGGGTGATGAATGTACCGATGAAAGAGGCAATAATCTGGGTCATCGACCTTGCCAGCCTTTTCAGGATATCTGATGTTGGGTAGCCGAAGTTTATTTTCCTTCATCAAAATATTGAAGATTTCAATGATGTCATCTTCATTGAAGGAGAAAGTGCTCTTCGGCCTTCGGGCTCCCGAGGCCTGAGTTTGACGGTCTTTTGGGAAGATGGTCATCGTTGCATTATTTTCGGACATAGAGGAAATTCTACCCCCAGCTTTGGATGATGTCATGTTTTGTCGAGGTAGACTACCCCCAGACATGTCGTGGCGTTTGTCCACAGAAGTTGATTTAGAAGGACCTGGCTCTGATATTATAGGATATAACCGTAGAGGTTTGGAGTTTGCAGAGGATGTGGTATATCCTAACCCAAAATGAGTTCGTTGACAGTAGGGATTACCATGCAACGGTGTTCGTCTGCCTTTTCCATAATTGAGGCCTTGTTTCAACTTCAAATCATAACCCATGTTTTGTATAATCTTTAAAGCCTGTGGGCTATATCTGTGGATTTGCATTCTCCCAGCATCAGACTCGTGAGAATCTTCTTGTACAATCGGTCTATTCCGCATTCGACCAAAGATTATTTGATGTTGATTGTTGCGAGTAGGTGGAATAATGAAGACAGATCCTTCATATGGCCCATCTATCGTGACGACATTAGATGTTGGCGCACTTTCCCATATGACCTCCCTACGCTTGGTAGTTAGGGGCACTGCATCTTGATTTTGACCCTTGTCTTCGCATTTTTGAATCAAAAAATCATGAAAATTAGGGAGATGGTCCGAAGAAGAAGAAGGCTTATTCCGCCTTTTTACATCAGTAGGGACATGGAGATTGGGAATCCTAACCCTTTTCCTGCCATATTAATATAGCAGTTCAGCCATGTGAGTAGCACATGATCCATGATGAGCGTATCTTCCCATAAACTGGGTCTTCTTTACGCTGAGGGGCTTGTCCTGGCGTAATCTGGAACTTTGCACAGGTTGGCGTAAAACTGAGGAAGTCCTCAATTGGCCGTCAGCATTTCGCGTAATCTGAAGAGCGGACAAATTCTTCTCTTGGTGGCGTAAAAGCCGAGAGGTCGGGAAATCCGCCACTTGTTTTCCCTTGCGGTGATTGCAAGGACCATCTGCCTCATTGTAGAGCGGAGATGTATTTTTATGCACGGGGCACTTTTGGAATTTCTGAATTGACGCTGAGGCCTTGTCAGAAATTTTGTCTGCCACGTCACAGACGGGAGACTGAATTTTACGCGCGGGGCACGGTGTAGACTTCTGGATTGGCACTAAGGTATTGCCAGAAGTTTTGTCTGCCACACCACAGACGGGAGACAAAGTTTTACGCCCAAGGCGTAGAGTAGACTTCTGGATTGGCACTGAGGCATTGCCAGAAGCTTTGTCTGTCACGTCACAGACGAAAGACAAAGTTTTACGCCCAAGGCGTAGAGTAGACTTCTGGATTGTCACTGAGGCATTGCCAGAAGCTTCGTCTGCCACATCATAGACGGGAAATGGATTATTACGCCCAAGGCGTAGAGGTCGCGCTGTCACAACCTTGTTGATCGGAGAGAGAGAGTCCGCAGGAATGGTAGAAGATGTCCGGGGCATCCATACTTTTACGCAATTTTCTGTTGTCTTGGACAGAGAGGGAATGAGAGCTACCCCCTACTCGAAGCATGTCTTCGTAAGCCGATTGGTCGAATTGGACGACCAGAGTCTTCTTTGTTGATCCTACGGATACAGCATCGCGTTGAGCAATGGCTTTCTCGTCAGATGAGAAAGTTTTTCCCAGTAGAGTCGCCATCTTGTGTTTGATAATAAACGAAAGAAATTTAAACTAGGTTTATACGAAACCCTTTCTTTGGTTTACAAACAAGAAAAAGAAGTACAATTAATCCTATACGAGGATGTTAAGTACAAAAATTTAATTCTGGAGAAATATTGCTATAGGAGTCTGATCTGCGGTCGATCACTTTGTCCCTTGGACCACACGATGACGAAGAAGTGTTGTAGAAGACGAAAAAGAAGCTTCAAAGACTGCAGGAGGGATTGAACTCTCGTTACCAAAATACTCTCTGGATATACTCTCTTTTCTTGAAAAATCCTCGACTTTCCCTTTTCTTCGACCCTTTTCCTCGACTCTGGACCTCGACCCTGAACCTCGACCCTAGACCTCCATGGTCGGAGGTCTCTATTTATAGAGTTCAGCTATAGTCGACGTAGAAACCGAACAGCGGAGAGAGCTGCACCTTTTATGCGGCGGTTATAATAACTGCTACCCACGTATGAATGATCTCTTGAATTGGCGTGTAACACGTGTCCTATTATGAGGTAATGCGTATAATCGCTCATCGAAGATCACGGCATGCAAGCCACGTAGATAACTGCCCCTCGCGTAGAGATAGTTGGCATAAAAGCCAAATAACTGTATCATTGGCATAAAAGCCAAATAGTTGTTCTGATAGCGTAAAAGCCAAGTAAGCGTAGAAGCCGAATAGCTGTCAAGTTGGCGTAGAAGCCAAGTAGCTGTCATGTTGGCGTAGAAGCCAAGTTCTGCGTAAAGCTTGATGCTGCATGGATAGGTAACCAGCGTAAATATAGCCAGTTCTTCCTCCTTTGACTGAGGTTTTGAGCGTATTCTGGGCCAAATAGCCTTATCATGCACCTTTGTAAATATAGCCTGAGTTGGCGTATTTCGAGGAGATAGCATACGGTGTACTCCTATAGTTGAAAATAGCCTGGTCGGTGTATTTCAAGGAGATAGCGTACGACGTACTCCTATAGTTAAAAATAGCCTGGTTGGCGTAATATGCGGGGATGGTGATGTGGACGTATTAGCCCTAATTATAACTCACCCAGTCATTAAAAGTAGAACCAAATCTCGTGCATTAAATGTAGAGATCGGCCCCCATCTCGCGCATTAATTGTAGAGACGTGCCTCGAGTTCTGTACGAAGAACAGCTTTTGACGTGGCTGTTAGTTTCGTCTCATCCTGAGCGTAAAGCTCATGTCTGCCTATGTAGAATAGGTAGCGTATTCCTTGAATGCGTAAATGACGTCTTATATCAAGGGTTATGTCACTAGACGACAGTCTGGGGCTCTGTGCAGAATCATCATTACAGCTGTCCTCTCGATCGCCGTGCTGTACTCTTTGTCAGGAGTTAGGTTCACTGCTTCCACTGACAGGTTCATTCGAGGAATACGAAGAGTTTCTCGTACAACTTCCTGCTGCATTAAAAGCGGACGGATTTTACGCCGAAGTGGCGATGTAGTAACCTTTTTACGCCGAAGCAGTCTGGAAATACTGCATTATGCGGGCTGTTCTGGATCTATGTTTTACGCTGAATAGCGTTGAAGCTCTGCTGTACGCTAATGGCTCTGAAGTCATATTTTACGCCACCTAGTGCTGGAGCTCTGTTTTACGCGGGCTTCCTGCATGTCGAGGGTTTTATGCGTATGATTCCCCAGCGTATTTTTCATGCTTCTATACCATTGAGTTTGTATTTACGTTTAGAATTGGTTTGACCTGTAATTTATCCCATTTAGAGACCTTTACCCTCTGGTACGCTTTTCGGTGCAAAGTGGCCCACACGTGGAGCCCGCTTTGACCCAAAATTATCGTTTTGCCCCTGTGTCCAAATTGTACGAAAAGATAGTATTTTTTACCTATTTTGCTTATTCTGGGAACGTTGGTGATGTTTATTTCAGCATCCGGAGACGTTCATTATGAGGCCGTAGCTTCTGATCCTGTGTGCTTGACTCCTGGATGTTACACCTTGCAACTTTCTTACCAGGCAAGATACCTTGCCAAATTGCTTACAGTACTTTGCATGCTTATTATATTTCTGTATATTCATTGCATTTTTGTATATTCATTGCATGTGTAGTTTCTTTCAGTCATTATTATATATTAGATATGTTGACACACGCATGACACTTAGTATCATGAGAGGACAATCAGTAGGCGTATGGGCTTTAACCACTCTGGAAAATCGTAGTATATAGCTCGCACTACGGGCGTGTGTTGCGTTGGTTGCTACCCCCGAGGTATATCGATTTCTGTAGAGTCGCACTGGTCACTACCCCCGAGGTATGACGATTTCTGACGTCCCCTGTGTGGTGCCCCGTTCCCCCTATTCGGGGAGCGCGGCTAAGAAATACAAGACGGTATCGTTCGATCGGGATAGATTGAATTAAGAACTCGTCCTCGTTATGGATTTGTTTCTTCGGAATCGATTCCCATATTCAGTGGACCGTGCCCCCAGGATCGACTTAGCGGCAGAGTCAGGAGGGACCTCTCCGCTGCATTCTTTTGTTGCCTAGTTTTCGCTGTCGCTTGTTGCTTTCGTGCCTTGAGTTGGTTTTCGGATTTGCTTGGGTTTTCTTGAACGGTTTCGATGGATTTCATTGCTTTCGTTCTTAGGACTGCACTTCAATTCCGATAATGGATAGAGAGGAAGAAGTATTGATCAGTTGTTCGTGTCAATACAGGTGATCCAGCAGTAGGCGTCGCTCGAGCGGACTCCTAAAGCACTTCTTTCTTCTTCCTTCCAACTACTAAAGTGAGTGGCTACCATCCCGATTAGCTAGCCCTTCTTTCTAGTCCTCACATCCGAATCTTGCGTTCGTGCTTGCCCCGATCAAATGATACCAAGTAATAACTAAAAGATATCAAGATAATAAGGGAATCGATATGGTTCTGTTTGCTTGTCATTGAAACTTGTGAACGGCTACTTACTACATGCTTGCTTATTCAAAATGTTTACCATATGCATATATACAAGTTAGAATGCTTACTTCTTCTTCTATAAATATGCTATATGTAGAACACCCTTTGCCATGCATCAATTGTTCAGGGAGACTATGCAAAATACATCACACAATGCTACATATCCCCTGATTTCATTGCCTCAGCTACATAAATGGCAAACTTAACACAAACGCCGTTGATCACGGATAACTTGTGCACAAGGCCTCTTGGTTTTTACGGACGGTCGCTGGGGCACTAGCGCCGATCCGATCCGGACGAAACCTCAAGATTAGTCTCTCCCATAGGCGGGATGGCGTGTAGCGATACATGTGCCTCCGTCACCTTAGCCTGAGACTAAGACCGTCCATTATGGCATCAAAGCCAGTGATCCCCTCGTGTATTTAAACCTGTTGCAACTAACTTGTGTCTTCTTGGCAGGGAAGGCAAGGTAAGTATTGTGCAGGTGGTTCAGACGGACAGGTAAATGTCACCGAACGGTGGCGGGTTATTTCAATGATTCTATATCTATGTCTTGTTGTAAAGGCAAGATAGAAACCCACAATAAATGTGCATGCTTCATTAAAACAACGTGTTGATTGGTATAGTTGGGTTAGCTTGCCTTCACCAGTACGTTTCGATGTACTGACCCTCGTTGAAACAGGTTCCCCGCGCTAGGAGAACCAAGCGAGGAACAGGAGACAAACCCCCAATCCAGTCCAGCTGTAGGCACGCCTCGACCGTGCCACCTTTTGTAGCATAAGAAGAAGAAGCATTTTGAAGAAGAAGCTAGCCACCAAGCAACCATGCAGCTTCGTGGCAAGGCAGTCGTTCCGACCCAAGGTCTTATATTTTGAGTAGTAGTAAAGGATGTAAAGTACAGGACTGCTATCTCATTTTGTGTCAACACTTTTGTAAGCCCATAGAGGCAATCCTTATGACTCAGTTCAAGGAGTTTGTAATAGATGTTCATATTATCAATAAAAGAGAACTTTTCCATGTTTAAATCTGTGTTTCAATTATCTGCGTACTCTGAATATGTGCTCGCTATGCAAAACAAAATACTTAGCCTTGTGCGGAGCGCAACCTAGGCCCGCACGGCGGTCACGCCCGGGGGACGACTATCGATTCCACAGAATCGGGGCGTGACATGTTGGTATCAGAGCACAGCTTCAAAGTTCCTTTGATTCATGAACTGGAAAAGTTTCCTTAGCGATAACTTCCTATGCGAACTCCTGAACTCGTTAAGGCCAAAATGAGATGCGTTCATGCAATAAGTCCATAATACATTATGATCCTGATCTAATTTACCTCTTTTCAAGGAATGGCGCAAGCGCAACCATCAGCGCTAGCACCGGGCGAGACCCAAGCTCAAGGGAGCAGCTCCGGAATATCAGGAAGCTCTCGAAGCCAACGGGGCATGTCACAAACAGATTCGCTACAACAAGTGATGCAAATGTTAACCGAGCAACGACAGAGGGATGATGCCCGCCAAGCCAAGTTCGAGAGCAATCTGGAGGCTCGACTCTCAGTCCAACAAAAGCAGGTAGATACCCTGCAGCAGCTTGTTCAGACCCTGGCCTCCAACCATTCTGCCGCGACAACAGCTACGCTAGTGGAGCAGCCAGTACTTGAAGTCGAGACACCGCTAGTGCCAAGGACGAGGGAAGTGACTGCCTTCACCTTTGGCAACTTCAAGAAGGTCTGCAACACGCCATTTAATGGGACTGAGGACCCGATCGTGGCCCTAGATTGGCTCGCCGAGCTTGAAGATCATTTTTCTCTCCTGGAGGTGCCGGAAGACAAGCGTGTCACCTGTGCCCAACTACTGCTTCGCCTCAATGCGCACGACTGGTGGGACGTGCATTGACGATCTCTTCAACTTGGCCATGGAGAGGAGGCGATCGCGTGGGCGACTTTTCGTGCCGCGTTTGAGGAGGAGTTTATACCCCCGCCTCTACGCCGTCAACGGGAAAACGATTTTGTTCAACTCCGGCAGGGCAGCATGACGGTGAAGCAATACTCGGCAGAATTCAACAAACTGGCCAAATTTGCTACCGCTTATCTACCGGATGCAGCGAGTCATGCCAGACGATTCGAGGGAGGACTACGTCATGGCATCCACCGGCACGTATCCGTTCCACAGTATCAGACGATGAGGGAAGTCTTAAACCATGCCCTCTCCCTCGAACCGCAGTATCCTCACGTTGCCACCGGCGCTGTGCAAACCCCCAATCACAAACGCCAAGGCAACGATAGAGGAAACACCGCTGCAAAGCGCTCTAACAACGGCGGTTCAAAAAAGGGAAACTCGGGGCAACGATGTGATTTCTGTAGAAGGACAGGGCACGTCGAAAGTGAATGTCGTCGGAAGCATGGGTTATGTCTCGTTTGTGGAGCTTCTGATCATGCCCTTCCCAACTGTCCAAAGTACACTGAGCATCGTCCTCCACAACAAAATCAAAATACTGCAAACCAGGCCAATCGAGCGGCGCCTCAGCAAGGGCGTAATCAAGCTCAAGGCCGGGTCTATACCATGACACGGGAAGAAGCTCTAGCTTCGGATACCGTCGTGTCAGGTACTTTGCTTTTCAATAATATACCTGCTCGTGTTCTATTTGATTCAGGTGCAACGCATAGTTTTATTTCCACAAATTTTGCCGTGGAGAACAATGTAAAAATGACTCCGTTGCACTTAGATTTAAATGTTAGCACCCCCTCTGGTACGAAAATACCTGTTCGTTCAGTATGCCTAGGCGGCTATATTTGTATTGGGGAGAAGAAGCTGTCGCTCGATGTCTTAGTTCTAGATGTTAGGGACTATGATATCATCTTGGGAATGGACTGGCTAGGCGCATGCGCGGCAACTATTGAGTGTGCAGAGAAGCGAGTCATTTTCTGTCTGCCCGGAGAAGCCGTGTTCTGTTACACCAGTAGTCCAGCGAACGATGCGACCAGGGCCTGCATGGTGATTTCGGCAAAATCTGCTCGGCGAATGCTCTACACAGGCTGTGAGGGATTTCTAGCATCAGTTCGGGACACACGGTAGGACTACGCAAACGTCGACTCTACTTCCGTTGAGGCGGAGTTCCCCGATGTGTTTTCGAGCGAACTACCCAGCATGCCGCCAGACCGAGAGATTGAATTCACTATCGACACATTTCCAAATACACAGCCTATCTCAAAACCTCCGTACAGAATGGCTCCGGCAGAACTGAGGGAATTAAAATGTCAACTTCAAGAATTACTTGACCATGGGTTCATCCGTCCGAGCGTGTCTCCTTGGGGTGCGCCTGTGCTCTTCGTGAAGAAGAAAGACGAAACTCTACGCCTTTGCATCGACTACAGAGAATCGAACAAGGTCACAATCAGAAACAAGTATCCTCTGCCACGGATTGATGACTTGTTCGATCAACTACAGGGAGCAGCAGTATTTTCAAAAATAGATCTTCGCTCGGGTTATCACCAGTTGAAGATTAGGCCGGAGGACACCCCCAAAACTGCTTTCCGAACCCGGTACGGTCATTACGAGTTTTCCGTGATGCCGTTTGGACTGATAAATGCGCCTGCAGCATTCATGGATGTTATGAATCGAGTATTTAGACCTTTCATCGATAAATTCGTGGTGGTTTTTATCGATGACATCTTGGTGTACTCGAAGACTAGGGATGAGCATGCAGGACACCTGCGGATGGTGCTGCAAACCCTTCGAGACAACAAGTTGTACGCCAAATTAAGTAAATATGGATTCTGGCTAGACAGTATATCCTTTTTAGGGCATGTCATCTCTTCGGAAGGCATTTCAGTTGATCCGAAGAAGGTAGAAGCAATCCTGCAGTGGAAACGACCGGAGTCAGCCAGCGATATCCGAAGTTTCCTTGGGCTAGCAGGTTACTACCGCAGGTTCATACAGAATTTTTCTAGAATTGCTTCGCCCTTGACTCAGCTCACACGGAAGGGTGCGAAGTTTACTTGGACGGACGACTGTGAAACTTCGTTTACGGAGTTAAAGCAGCGCCTCATCTCCGCCCCGGTCCTTACTTTGCCGAACGGACCGGATGACTTCAAAATATATAGCGATGCATCAGGAAGGGGACTAGGATGTGTCCTGATGCAACGGGACAAAGTGATAGCCTATGCGTCTAGACAGCTAAAGACTCACGAGCAGAACTACCCAACGCATGACCTCGAGCTTGCCGCGGTAGTGTTTGCATTAAAGCTGTGGCGCCACTATCTTTATGGCGTGTCGTGTGAAATCTACACGGACCATAAGAGCTTGAAATATTTGTACACTCAGAAGGATTTAAATCTTCGGCAGCGACGATGGCTTGAACTCCTTAGCGATTTCGATATCATGATCAGATACACGCCTGGCAAGGGAAACGTAGTAGCTGACGCACTGAGTCGAGTGTTCGTAGGGAGCTTGCCTATCAACGATATGCTACGCCGAGACCTTGAATCACTGGGCATTACACTGAAAATAAGATATAAGAAGTGGGCGCAAGTATCACAACTGCGCCTCGAACCCGACTTGTTACATAGAGTGAAGACCGCTCAGAAGGATGACCCATTCCTGCAAAAGATTCATGCCCTTATCTCAGCAGGGAAGGCGTCCGACTTTGCGGTAAGCACGGATGGGATGCTTCGAGTGAAGGGGAGACTGTGCGTTCCAAGCGACGCGGCCCTCAGAGAAGAAATACTCACGGAAGCCCACTATGCTAGCTATACTTCTCATCCGGGTAGCACAAAGATGTATCGGGATCTTCGTACGACGTTTTGGTGGCACGGCTTGAAACAGGATATGGCGCAGTTTGTGTCGCATTGCATGGCTTGTCAACGAGTAAAGGCCGAACACCAGAAACCAGGCGGAGAGCTACAGAGCCTTGCTATTCCGAAGTGGAAATGGGATGATATAACGATGGATTTTATTGTTGGCTTGCCGAGGATGCAACGGGGACATGATGCAGTCTGGGTTATCGTCGATCGACTCACCAAGTCAGCTCACTTCCTGCCTATCAAGTCTACTTGGAGTGCCGACCGCCTGGCTCAGATATATCTCAACGAAATCGTTCGACTCCATGGCGTGCCCGTAACCATAGTCTCCGATCGAGATGGTCGATTCATATCACGTTTCTGGGGAAGCCTGCAGTCAGCAATGGGGACGAAGTTGAAGTTTAGCTCCGCCTACCATCCACAGACCGACGACCAAACCGAACGTGTCAACCAGATCCTCGAAGACATGCTGCGACTCTGCGCCTTGGACTTGAAGACTAGTTGGGACCTTCATCTACCTTTAGCCGAATTTGCTTACAATAATAGTCATCAATCAAGCATTCAAATGGTGCCGTATAAGGCGTTATACGGGCGGAAGTGTAGATCTCCTATCTGTTGGGACGAAGTTGGGGAACGGCAAGTACTTGGCCCTGAGCTCGTGGAGCAGACCGTCCAGAAAGTCCGGCTGATTCGGGATAGATTAAAGGTAGCTCAAAGCCGTCAAAAGAGCTACGCGGACACACATCGGAGACCGCTAGAGTTCCAAGTAGGCGACCGAGTATTCCTCAAGGTCTCGCCCATGCGAGGAGTCAGCAGGTTTGGGGCAAGAGGAAAGCTAAGTCCGAGATTTGTCGGCCCGTTCGAAATACTAAAGCGGGTTGCCTCAGTTGCGTATCAGATTGCTCTACCACCATCCCTATCCGACGTACACGATATATTCCATGTTTCCCAACTTAGGAAATATGTGTACGACCCGAGCCATGTGGTAGACCTGGACCAACTAAACCTTTAAGCCGACTTGACGTATATAGAACAGCCTGTGCAAATTTTGGATAGAAAAAAAAAGCTGCTTCGGACTCGTTCGGTTCCTTTAGTGCGCATGCTTTGGCGGAATCACTCTGTCGAAGAGTCTACTTGGGAGCTTGAATCAGAAATGAGGGAAAGGTTCCCCTCATTATTTCCTAGTGGTAGGTTCTATTCCTTAAGTTTCGGGACGAAACTTCCAATTAGTTGGGTAGGATGTGGTGCCCCGTTCCCCCTATTCGGGGAGCGCGGCTAAGAAATACAAGACGGTATCGTTCGATCGGGATAGATTGAATTAAGAACTCGTCCTCGTTATGGATTTGTTTCTTCGGAATCGATTCCCATATTCAGTAGACAGTGCCCCCGGGATCGACTTAGCGGCAGAGTCAGGAGGGACCTCTCCGCTGCATTCTTTTGTTGCCTAGTTTTCGCTGTCGCTTGTTGCTTTCGTGCCTTGAGTTGGTTTTCGGATTTGCTTGGGTTTTCTTGAACGGTTTTGATGGATTTCATTGCTTTCGTTCTTAGGACTGCACTTCAATTCCGATAATGGATAGAGAGGAAGAAGTATTGATCAGCTGTTCGTGTCAATACAGGTGATCCAGCAGTAGGCGTCGCTCGAGCGGACTCCTAAAGCACTTCTTTCTTCTTCCTTCCAACTACTAAAGTGAGTGGCTACCATCCCGATTAGCTAGCCCTTCTTGCTAGTCTTTACATCCGAATCTTGCGTTCGTGCTTGCCCCGATCAAATGATACCAAGTAATAACTAAAAGATATCAAGATAATAAGGGAATCGATATGGTTCTGTTTGCTTGTCATTGAAACTTGTGAACGGCTACTTACTACATGCTTGCTTATTCAAAATGTTTACCATATGCATATATACAAGTTAGAATGCTTACTTCTTCTTCTATAAATATGCTATATGTAGAACACCCTTTGCCATGCATCAATTGTTCAGGGAGACTATGCAAAATACATCACACAATGCTACATATCCCCTGATTTCATTGCCTCAGCTACATAAATGGCAAACTTAACACAAACTTAGCGGTCACGCCCGGAGGACGACTATCGATTCCACGGAATCGAGGCGTGACACCCTGACGGGTGTGTGAGCTGTGAGGCTTAGATCGAGTAGCCTACCCTTGCCCATACATCGAAAAGTTATCCTCATTTGCATTCATATAGATTGTCTTTTACAACGTACTTATATATTTTCAAACATTATGCATGTTTACTGTATTCAAATTGGCTTGCTTCTATGTATCTTGTTACGTCCCTCTGAGGACCTGGTCCCTTTCCAGGTGTAGATGTTCATGACTATTTGAAGGAGCACGGATCAGGACTTACCACTTATCTCTTCCGAGGAGGCCTTACCTTCTGAGCATCCTTGATTATCGCTAGCGATGGATCTCCTTAGCTGATACCTTTATATCATCATCTTATTTTATATTGGAGATCTTATACTCCTCTCTCATTTTAGTATTGATATAGTCATTGGTAGTGGATTTGTCTCCACCCGACTATTATTTTTGGATGATTCAGACCCATTATTCTAGTTTAGATATTTCTTTTCTATGACTTGTTGTGTGGATGAGATTAGTATATCTGTGACTTGTGACACTATTTATACCACATGTGAGTTTATATTCATATTACAGCGTACGTGTATATTATGGTATCCATATATTGGAGTTGCCATATACATACGGCTGACATGCTTACGTGTTCCTAGTCCTATGTATTTTTGGGACTGGGGTGTGACATATTTTTATGGTGGCCCATGCAGGTCGAGAGCATATTGTCTCGGTTACGTTACTGTAGCGAGCAAGCCTGCGCATAGGATTAGAATATAGAATCTCATCCACTTACTTAATCACCATCCTTGATTTTATTTTGCATTCTCATTTGATTCCTTGCATTGCATCTTGCTTGATCCCTTCTCAACGTCAATCTTCTCTCGTGCTTGATAGAGGTTAGGAAGATGACTTGTACTAGGTATATATATTCTGTTGTTCAATAACACTATTAGTTGAAAATTTTTATAAGTTTAGTAGTATGCCTCATAACCTAGTAACACATAGTCCTGTTGACTCATTAATAAAGTATAAATGAATGACACCAACTATAGACTTGCATAAAAAGATAGTGTTTACCCAGACTGTAGAACTTAGAGGCCCATACACCCATTTGGTCGACTAGAGACCTTGACAAGGAGTTATTATAAAAACTGTAGAGGCACAACACTGATCTTCTTGGTGAACTTAGATTATTCTGTACCCTCCTCCATCATAATCAAGCGTACTTATATTTTTACTACCTTGACTCATGCTGTTATTATAACCTAGTTTTGCAAGCTTATTCTTTTATTGAGCTTGTTCATGACATATGTATTATTGGGGGCCCACACTAATATATTGTCTAAATCAGAATCGGTGTATTATGGTCTGATCAACCGTAGTGCACTTGGTTCGCTCTTTGTATCACTACTTTATGTGGATTGAGATATAGTTGACTCAACTTGTTAGACAAATATACTTGCCCTCTAGACTAGTCAGAGCATATCATGTTAGGTACATAACTGTTCTGATGTGAACATGCGAATAGGAATTTACCAAAATAAGGTTTTAATCCATAACTGCCCTGGCAACTCCCTTTCGAATTCTCTAATCCCTTTGAATCCCGTACTTGTATTCTATCATCTCCTCCTTGAAATTCTTATTGTTGTTTTTCGTCTTCCCCTATTTTGAAAAGACGAATGTTCGTGCTTAGTATAAGTTGATACACAGATAGTACTAGATATACCCCATGGGCCAAGCACTCAGGATGACAGACAAGAGAGCGCAAACACAGGAAGTCGTAGATACTGGTACGACCTTAGTTATATTTGTCATTGCATACTCATGATCCCCTTTATGACACAAGATCTTAGGTGTATAGTAGACGTAGAATTATATATATGGTAGTTTAGCAGTCATGAGGATATGTTGATATTCTACCCAGATGGCATACCCGCGAAGCTAATGGATGACACGCGTAGCAGTAGTAGTATTCTCTTCCTATCACCATCTCGCCCCTTGGGTGGCTCATCTTCTCTTCCATCTTCATCCCTTATATCGTGCTAAATTCGTCCTATCATAGTCGTATCCTTTCGTGCCATTATAAATTGTTTGAATTACTTCAACCTCACCCTTATTTTGTTAGTTAAAAACATAAATGGTTTAGTAAATGATTAATAACTAAAAGATGAGTACATAACGATAACCCTTATGTATATGCATTATAGCAATATATGTATTCTTTTATTAATTTAACCCTTAAGTAGCATCATTTAGCCCAATAGGAATCTGTTAGCTTGTTGAAATAGTTTATACTCTTAATAGTTTTATAAATTTAGTCAAGACCTAAAGTGTTGTCCTAAAACTTAGACTATGCTTAGGAAAGAGTTGAAGGCACTTGTTACGAACTGACAACTATGACAAATCGTTGGCAAAGTAGCGACAACTGAAGCTAGACCGTTGTAGTAGAGTAGTCGAAGTATTTGCAGACATATTGGTCAGGTGGCATGGCAGTATTAGACTACGATACTTGACGGTTACAAAAAAAATTATGGTTGTGAGATTCAAGACAAGTACCCCAAGATTCTCGACCCAATAAATATATTCGTCTTACAACCTAGACAATAGCCTCAAGAGACTGTAACTACTAATAGAACTCTTGTGAATTGGGTAGTGTAGACGAGTTAGAGGATAATAGGATAGTGTATGGACAATAAATTAGAAGTGTTAGAATGACAGACCATGACTTTTAGAAAGCACTGCTAGATAGCCATGTAGTGTAATAGCTATAGTGATCATTATGAATATGGGTTAGTGTCAATTTCGAGGACAAATTTTTTGTAAGTTGGGTAGAATGTAAAATTCCTAATTTTTAAACCATATTAATTATTAGCTAATTAGAAGAAATATAGTTTATTGGATTTTAATTATTAGGTAATTATGCATTTAGAGAATTATTATGCAAACTATTATTTTAGCTTATTTTATTGTATGTAGAAAAATTATTGTAAAAAGGTGATAGAATTTTAGATGTACTAATAAATTTTTCCTGAAATTTTGATACCGTATATACATGTTTAAATAAATAATAGTTATAATAAATATAGTAATAATAATAATAAGCTTTAATAGTAATAATAATAATAATAATAATAGTAGTAGTAATAATAATAATAATAATAATAATAATAATGATGATATTATTATTATTAGTAATAATAATAATGTTAATAAATAGAATAGAAAAAGAAAAGAAAAAGAAATGAAAAGAAAAGAAAAGAAAACGAAGGATAAAGTGAAAAGAAAAGAAAAGAAAAGAAAAGAAAAAGGAAAAAAATAGATTAATAGCTAAACCCATACCCAAACCGCCTAAAACCCTACCCACTAAGCTAGCCTACCCGCAACCCGCACCCGGAATCACCCGCAGCAGCAGCTGTGCAAAATACCGTGCGGCCCGCGAGTAACCCCCTCTCTCTCGATCTCTCACCCTATATATATATATATAACAACTAAGAACCCTAAACCCTATCTCTAAACCCTCACCATCCTCCTCGACGTCGACCCTGCGACCGCCGCCGACCGCAGGCCGCCGCCGCGACCGCCACGGCAGCCCGTGCGAGCACTGTGATAGCAGAAAGTTGCAGCAGCGGACCCTCCTTCACGCTTCATTTTCCATCGCGACGCTCGACCAAACTCGACCCCGTCTTCGCCGGTACGATCCCCACCTATCCCTCTCTAAATCTCGTATATTAGTTTCCATCGTTCTGCGCGCAAACTTAGGTAAAAATCGACGCCAAGTCGAGAAAAAACCACGAATTTAATCTCAGAAAATCTGTTGCAACCACCCTTGTTTACAGACTCGTATCTCCCACCACAGAAATCCGAAATGAGTTTTTCTTCTTGCTATGCGAAGACCACCTAACCTAGATTATTTCCTGTTAATTATATTATTTTATTTGATACTGTATGCATAATTAAATTAGGATGAAAATCTCGAAAAATATTTTTTTTCAACCTTCAAATTTGAGATACGGAGCACGCTCCGCCAAACGGGACCATCCCGTCGTGCACCAAAAGGTGCGCACGGTATACCCAGACGTGTGGGCTTTCGCGGAAACTGGTTTGGACGCGTGTGCGCGTCAGAATCAGCCCGTATCCGCAAAAAGGTCCAGTGTCGCAACTTTTGCAAAACACCGCACCATTTAGTGTACGCTCGTCAGAACGTGATGAAACTTGCACCATTGGATTCGTGGTATCGTGCTGGTCCTGTGACCGAAGTTTCACGCAATTCTGAGATAGTTGACCAAGTCACCTATTGGCGACCCCACGGTTGACTTTTTTGGGCGAATTTGTGTTCGGCTCACCGAAATCCAAAATTGGAAGTACCGTTGAGTTCTTATTGATGTTTAGAATTAGTTTGACCTATAATTTATCCCATTTAGAGACCTTTACCTCCTGGCACACTTTTCGGTGCAAAGTGGCCCACACGTGGAGCCCGATTTGACCCGAAATTACCATTTTGTCCCTGTGTCCAAATTGCACGAAAGGATAGTATTTTCTAGCTATATCGCTTATTCTGGGAACGTTGGTGATATTTATTTCAGCATCCGGAGACGTTTATTCTGAGACCATAGCTTCTGATCATGTGTGCTTGACTCATGGACGTTACACCTTACAACTTTCTTACCAGGCAAGATACCTTGCCAAATTACTTACAGTACTTTGCATGCTTATTATATTTTCATATATTCATTGCATTTATGTATATTCATTGTATGTGTAGTTTCTTTCAGTCATTATTATATATTAGATATGTTGACACACACATGACACTTAGTATCATGAGAGGACAATCAGTAGGCGTATGGGCTTTAACCACTCTGGTAAACCATAGTATATAGCTTGCACTACGGGCGTGTATCGCACTGGTCGCTACCCCCGAGGTATGTCGATTTCTGTAGAGTCGCGCTGGTCGCTACCCCCGAGGTATGACGATTTTTGATGTCCCCTGACGGGTGTGTGAGATGTGAGGCTTAGATCGAGTAGCCTACCCTTGCCCATATGTCGAAAAGTTGTCCTCATTTGCATTCATATAGATTGTCTTGTACAGCATACTTATATATTTTCAAACATTATGCATGTTTACTGTATTCAAATTGGCTTGCTTCTATGTATCTTGTTACGTCCCTCTGAGGACCTGGTCTATTTTCAGGTGTAGATGTTCATGACTATTCGTAGGAGCACGGATCAGGACTTACCACTTATCTCTTCCGAGGAGGCCTTACCTTCTGAGCATCCTTGATTATCTCTAGCGAAGGATCTCCTTAGCTGATACCTTTATATCATCATCTTATTTTATATTGGAGATCTTATACTCCTCTCTCATTTTAGTATTGATATAGTCATTGGTAGTGGATTTGTCTCCACCCGACTATTATTTTTGGATGATTCAGACCCATTATTCTAGTTTAGATATTTCTTTTCTATGACTTGTTGTGTGGATGAGATTAGTATATCTGTGACTTGTGACACTATTTATACCCGATGTGAGTTTATATTCATATTACAGCGTATGTGCGTATTATGGTATCCATATATTGGAGTTGTCATATACATACTGTAAACCCCCTCGATTTATTCTGTAGATAGTTAGGGTGGATTTGGAAAATTTTGGTTTTGGTAGCAAATGTCGAGGTTTAGAGTGGAGATAAGTTTATCTGGTATTTAATTCATTTAATTAAAACTCTTGGCGCGCCCTATCATTGCTAAATTAATCGGAGGCCAATATCAGCCCATAAATTTCACCGGACTTTTGTACTTCTGACTTGACTCACCAAATTAGGCACTGGACTTTTTGTCACTCAAAAATCATATTTTTGTTGTGCTCTAATTTAATTGCACAATTTTCCGTAACCGATATTCATATTTAATTCCGTGTCGGACACCTGTGTCGTTATCCTCAATTATGAGATACCAACTTAACCCGTTGAGTCGGACAGACTAAAGGGTCCAAGATTGACTCCAAGCCCCCACCCTTTTTGGCCTTTGTGTGATTTTCGAATTTTGACCCCAAGTGCCCCCATTTAATTTAAAATCGTGGGACACTTTATTTTTATTTAAATCGGGGATACCAACTTTGTCAATCCAATTTTTAATGCTTAATTAATCACAATGCCCATCTAATTAAACCCGTGCCTCACGCACAACACCCCCTCGCCATGCAAATCATCAACCGCATTTTTCTCCAAAATTTTAGCGGCATTTCATGTGTTTGTGCAAATACCCAAACTTAAGGGGCTTATTTACAAATGTAGCGATAGGTGTCACCATCCCATTGGCTAAGGCACATGAAGAAGCCCCCTCCCCCTCTCTTGACCGGTCTAATCCAACACTCTCTCTCCCTTGGATGTACTTCTCCTTCATGAAGAATCAAAGCCCTCCATTCAAATTAAAGCACTCATCCTCACCACACACTCAACACAATCTCCTATTTAATCCCTCCTCCACTTCCCTTTTCCCAAGGCCGGCCCTAATCCCTAGGGACTTTGAAAACCACCCTCCTTACTCTCTCTCCTCCCTCTTTCCCTCATATTCCCAGCCGACCACACCTAATTATCTTTCCACATTTCTTCTTCTTCTTCTCTTCTTCTTCTTCTTCTTCTTCATTTCTTCTTCAACCTCCCACCTTGAAACCCTAACTGTCCTGGTGGAGATCTCGGCCATGGCAGACTCGGAGCCGTAGGCGAGCTCGTGGATCCCTCCTCCGCGAGTAAGACATCAGTCGAGGAGCTCGACTGTAGGCGATGGAAGATCAGCCATGAGCCGGCCGACTGGACATTTCCACCTGATCTCGGCTAGCCCCGATGACTCCTAAGGCCACTGCAGCTTCCCGCGGCCCATTTCCGTCGAGCCGCTAGCCCGACGACGTTCTCCCCCCGACTTTGCTGCTCTTCGACCCAGCAATGCGAGCCTCCCGCAGCCATCTCCGGCGCTGTGCAGCCCTCGGTCCCAGCGGCTGACCACCCGCACGCCGACTCTACTCCGGTCTGCTGCTGACCGCAGCAGTTCGATTCCGTGGCTGTGCCCGACCCCGCGGCTGACCCCGCACCCTGCTCCGGCGTGCCCAACGGTGCAGCACAGTTTCCCCCCGAGCTCCGGCGAGCTTCCTCCCCATCCCGAGCCTCACTTCACCAAGAAATGCAGCCATCCGACTTCCTCATCCGGCCACCCCCCGGTCGATCTCCCCCGCCTGAGCACACCCACACGCCCATTTCCTCCGACTGCTCACGACGCCACCCATTTCCCTCCGGCGAGCTCCAGCAACATTCCCACGAGCCGAGTTCCCTTCTCCGACACGCCATTACCGTCACCTCCTTGAGCTCCGGACGCAGTCGCCATTGCCGGAGTCACCACCACCTCCAGTCTTTATTGACACCACTGCCACCATCACGGCCGGCGCTGCCACGAGCACTTCTCCGACCGCAGCCCCCACGTCAAGGTATACCACTATTCCCCCCTCTCTATATCGATATATTTGGTTTTGTGTACATTAGCTAGGTTTGGGTTTAAAATGACTGTGATGTTGTAGTGTAGTATAATTTGAGCATGTGCTAATGATAAGAGATTGGGGTTTAATATTGGTTTAGGGTTTATGTCAAAGTTGTTTAATTTTATGGGAGTTTAGGGCTTGATTTAACTAAATGCTATGAATATTACACATGGATGGAAGAATACTAGATCAATTAATTAGGGCTTATAAATGATTGGTTATTTACATGGATTAAAATGATTATTGAATATTTTGCATTGAAGGTTTAGGTTTAGTGTTCGCAAATTAATTATAAAATGATAAAGGATTTCATTGAAGGTTTAGGTTTTGATTTTCAATAAATGTTCGGGATATAGTACATGGTGGGAAATGCCAAACGAATTAATGAGGAATAAATTATGGAGGTGAGTTTAGGGATCGCCCTTCATAAGTTTATAAAATGGATTTAAATAATAGGCATTGAGATTCAGGGTTTATCATATTAATTTATGTGCATTGATAAACAATAATTTTGGGTGAAATGATAATGATGGTTATAAAAAGGAAGACCAAATATTTAATAAGAAGTTACTGTCGAGGAATGAGCATATCTGAACTACTGAACCACGTGATGAATATGGTAAGAATGAGGATTGGTCGATGATATTGTATTAATGACTAGATGATTTGACGTATCGTACCGATAGTCAACTTGGTCAACTCCCCTAGTGTCTTGTCCCTGTGAGTCGTAGCTGAGACTGGGTTTAGCTGTAGGTGTGTGTAGCATCCCTGTCTGTCATGGAATAAATTATTGATTATTAGTTTGTATCTTATCTCTAGGTACTGCGGGACCTGAGGACTTGGACGCGGTACCGGGACCCCGTCATCAGCAGCCTCGCGCAGGCAAGTGTACCTTGCCACCCTGTATTTCAGATTACAGATATTTGTTGTTCTTTATATACATTGTGCACGTACTTATGTTGACGCTCGATACTTCACGTCCGGATCACAACCGGGTGCTGACATTCGTCGTAACGTATTAGAAAAATTGTTAGATGCTTAGTAGCACCTCGATGTACATACCTGAGTATATCGACACCCCAGGACACACTCATACTCTTTAATCATGCCAGATTCCTGTATCCTGATACTGACATCATGACCAGAGACTAGGACGACCTTAGGGTCGCGTCTGTTGAGTTATCTTTCGTGTGTCGAGACTGTTAGATAGAGGTTCAAGTTCAGCGCACAATCGTTGACCGCTTGGGAAGGGAAAGACAGTTACTAGACGTTTGGGCTACTCTGCACGCGCTTATATATATATATATGTATTGTTTCTGTAGTGATCCTGCATCTAGTGTAGCTGTTTCACCAGTGTGACTCCTTGCCCGGAGCTGCGGTACGTGCCGTGTGTTTCCGTGTCCGGAGCTACGATTTTATTTTAGAAAGCTCACGTGTCGAACATTGTCTTTAAACTGTGTCACACTTATTCGGTTATGATAGAGTACCCTGTCGTGCACTTGTACTTTCTGTTTACTTGGCTTGCTGTATTTCTGTACCTTGTTACGTCCCTCTAAGGACCTGGTTCCCTGTCAATTTTGCAGCATAGATGATTACGGAGCATTTGGAGTTGTTGTTGGAGTTGCATGTCTTGCGGGCATGGTACTAGGTACTCACATTATATCTACCGGCATTATGGTTATTGTTTATTTCATCTGCTGTTGTAGCCTAGTTTTTATAGACTCATACTTATTCTCGAGTCTATTCGAGTTAGTGTGTTATTGGGCGGCCGACTCTAGCACATATAGCTCTTTCTTGTATACTGTTGTACATTGTGGATTGAGATATAGAGGTTTTCATTTATGAGATATCTAGATAGTGCCCTTTTATATTACAGCTTATACGTATTCGAGTCAGACCAGAGTCTGGTCGAATACGTAGCTGGCATGTCACGTATTCCTGGTCCTACGTACTTTAGGACTGGGGCGTGACATGTTTTTGTGGTAGCCCATGCAGGTCCGATTTAAATCGTCTTGGTCACCTGACTGTGTCAAGCGAGCCTACAAATTAGGAATAAATGTTATGATTGTTGAATAGGATCTCAATCCATAATCGATTTTAAAACTCTTTGTATGTGATTATCTCCCTTGGACTTCCACTTTGCATTCGTTCAATCTTCGTCAATATCGCTATCCTTGTTTCTCGTCCCCTATTATTCGGGAAGGCGAATGCTTGTGACTGATGATTTCCCTCCAGAAGAAAATCGAAGACCAGACGGCAGAAGACAGAATTCATATACCTTTCTCTGAGAAGATTGTTACC
The DNA here is from genome assembly GCA_036927795.1 of Iris macrosiphon. Lineage (NCBI taxonomy): Eukaryota > Viridiplantae > Streptophyta > Magnoliopsida > Asparagales > Iridaceae > Iris > Iris macrosiphon. Next base: position 44,675 of record JAYESA010000104.1, on the reverse strand, counting down.
TTATCAGGATAGATTGATGGGTTCTTTGGATTCTAGAACTAGTGTGGAAGGGTAGCAAGAGAAATGGGAGCCCGTAGTACCCTACCCGTGCTTGAGGTAGCAGTGATCTTGGAAGTACTGAGAACTAGAAGGATTATTGATCATGACCTAGAATGATTTATGGGAATGCATAGCCTGATGATAGAAACTAGTGGTTGTATATGATAGCAATACCAGAAATGACATTATGGACTAGAGGAGATAAAATTTCAAGCTCTCACTTGGAAGATGATGATCTAATACCAAGAATTTTAGTATGTGCTTGAGTGATACCATTATTGTACTATGCGACTTGGAGAGATAAACAACGAAAAGAAGAAAACCTCTAGGAATAAAAATTTTAGGAAAAATTTGAGGAGAAGAGAAATTATACTTTAGGCAGGGGAGAAAATTTTCTTTTAAAAGGATTAGTGTTTTAAACAGAACAGGAGGATTTATTTTGAGGTTAAGTCTGGAAGATGACACCGTCCTAGCATGAGTTGATTGAGCCAATACCACGCGACACTAGATTGTCGACAAAGATGCATTTATATTTTTAGGCCACCAGGTTACCCTGAGTTGAGTTCAGGGAGCCCAGGAGTATGGTGCCCATCTACCTTAAGGGTATACAATACAGGAGGTGAACCAGTGTACCACCATGTTATATCAGAGTTGAGGATGTTTTTCTAGAGGATCTTCTAGGCCTGCCACCTGATAGAGAGATGGAGTTTGTTAAAGAGTGGGCTCCCAGAGCCGAGCCAGTTATCCTCTCATCTTCAGACTAGCACCGATATAGTTGGTTGAGTTGAAGATTCATAGTAGAGGATCTCTTAGACAAGGATTTCAGTCGGGCTAGTGTTTCCCATGGGAAGCAACTATCTTAATAGTGCCGAAGAAGGATGAGACATTATACTTGTGTATCGATTACAGGGCGTTAAGGGCGGTAACGAATAAAGAACAAGTACCCTATGCCGCGCATCGATGATTTATTTGATTAGCTTAGCGGCGCATATGCATTCTCGAAGATCGATCTCAGATCAAGTTATCACCAGATCAAGGTACGGGGAGAGGACATTCCGAAGACGGCTTTTCGGACGAAGTATGGACACTGTGAGTTTCTAGTCATGTTGTTTTAACCAACGTGCCAGTAGTATTTATGAGTTTGAGGAACAATATTTTCCACCAGTACTTGGATAAGTTCTTGGTGGTAATTATCGATGATATCTTGGTGTATTCTAAGGGCCAGAAAGAGCTCAACATGAGATAGAGGCACTGGTTAGAGTTGATGACAGATTATGATATCGAGTTACAGTACTACCCTGGCAAGGCGAATGTAGTAGTAGATGCCTTGAGCAGGAAGCCTATGGCATATTTTTACGATTCATCGCCAGTTGTTAGAGGATTTTCAGAAACTCAGGATTGAGATTGTATTGCCAGGCATGGATGGATAGATGGTCAGTCTCGAGGTTCAGTCTACATTGATTGAGAGGATCAAGGCAGCCTTGCCTACAGATACGAGATTTAGACAATTGCGAGAAAGGACAGAGGCTGACATGCAAATAGGATTCAGGATTCATGAAGACGGAATATTGAGGTGTGGAGATCGCCTATATGTTCCGAGTGGCGAACTAGACCAAGAGTTGATGACCGAGGCACATAGCTCAATTTATTCCATTCATCCCGGGGGTACGAAGATGTACCGAGACTTGAGGCAGCATTTCTGGTAGCATGGGATGAAGAGAGAAATTGCATGATTCGTGGCAAAATATTTATTTTGTCAGCAAGTCAAGGCTGAACATCAGAGGACTGCAGGATTACTGCAGCTGCTTTCCATTTCAGAGTGGAAGTGGGAACACATTACCATGGACTTCGTCACAGGATTCCCGCGGAGCCCTAGCGGGAAGGATGCCATTTTGGGTTGTCGTAGACAGACTCACCAAGTCTGAACATTTCTTGCCCTTCAGAGTTAGGCAATCCACGGAGACTTTAGCTGATATATATATGAGGCAGATAGTATGACTATATGGAGTGCCTGTCAGCATCGTATCGGATCGTGATTCCAGATTCACGTCGCATTTTAGAGGAGTATGCAGGAGAGCCTAGGAACTCGTCTCAAGTTCAGCACCGCATATCCTCCACAGACTGATGGCCAGTCAGAGCGCACGATACAGATATTAGAGGATATGTTGAAAGCGTGCATGATCGATTTTGGAGAATCTTGGAAGGACCATCTATACTTGGTAGAATTCTCCTAAAATAATAACTACCAGGCTAGCATACAGATGGCACCTTATGAGGCACTGTACGGCAGGAAGTGTAGGTCACCAGTATGTTGTAGTGACGTAGGAGAGCGTCAGATACTTGGTTCAGAGTTGGTGACACAGACAGTGGAAAAAGTCAAGCATATTCAGAGCCACCTGCGTGTAGCACGAGACAGACAGAAACATTTTGGGCAGATGCGCACCGCAGACTATTGGAGGTCAAGGAAGGTGACCATGTATTTTTGAGGATATCGCCTACTCGTGGTACCATCAGATTTAGAGGCAGAGGCAAGCTGAGTCCGAGATACATCGGACCTTTTGACATCTTGGAAAGAGTTGGCGAAGTGGCTTACCACCTTGTATTACCTCCATCATTAGAGGGAGTACATGACGTATTTTACGTATCAAAGCTGAGGAGATATGTCGCAGACCCTAGCCACGTGCTTGATCATTCGGAGGTTACAGTCGGACCCAGTCTGTATTACGTAAAGCAGCCGGTCGAGATCCTCGATCGCAGCGAGAAGACTTTGAGAGGGCAGATGATTCGACTGGTCAGAGTGGCATGGAAGCACCATTCACCAGGCGAGTCTACTTTGGAGCGCGAGGATTCTATTCGGCAGCGATTTCCGTACTTATTTGAGGAGCAAGGTACGAATTTACGTACGGTATTTGATTACTAGTTGTTTTAAAATTCTTTTAGATATTATCGTGCTTTACTTTTAATTTCGGGGACGAAATTTTTCTAAGTTGGGAAGAATGTAAACTCCCTCGATTTATTCTGTAGATAGTTAGGGTGGATTTGGAAAATTTTGGTTTTGGTAGCAGATGTCGAGGTTTAGAGTGGAGATAAATTTATCTGGTATTTAATTCATTTAATTAAAACCCTTGGCGTGCCCTATCATTGCTAAATTAATCGGAGCCCAATATCAGCCCATAAATTCTACCGGACTTTTGTACTTCTGACTTGACTCGCCAAATTAGGCACTGGACTTTTCGTCACTCAAAAATCATATTTTTGTTGTGCTCTAATTTAATTGCACAATTTTTCGTAACAAATATTCATATTTAATTCCGTGTCGGACACCTGTGTCGTTATCCTCAATTATGATATACCAACTTAACCCGTTGAGTCGGACCGACTAAAGGGTCCAAGACTGACTCCAAGCCCCCACCCTTTTTGGCCTTTGTGTGATTTTCGAATTTTGACCCCAAGTGCCCCCATTTAATTTAAAATCGCGGGACACTTTATTTCTATTTAAATCGGGGATACCAACTTTGTCAATCCAATTTTTAATCCTTAATTAATCCCAATGTCCATCTAATTAAACCCGTGCCTCACGCACAACACCCCCTCGCCATGCAAATCATCAACCGCATTTTTCTCCAAAATTTTAGCGTCATTTTATGTGTTTGTGCAAATACCCAAACTTAAGGGGCTTATTTACAAATGTAGCGATAGGTGTCACCATCCCATTGGCTAAGGCACATGAAGAAGCCCCCTCCCCCTCTCTTGACCGGTCTAATCCAACACTCTCTCTCCCTTGGATGTACTTCTCCTTCATGAAGAATCAAAGCCCTCCATTCAAATTAAAGCACTCATCCTCACCACACACTCAACACACTCTCCTATTTAATCCCTCCTCCACTTCCCTTTTCCCAAGGCCGGCCCTAATCCCTAGGGACTTTGAAAACCACCCTCCTCACTCTCTCTCCTCCCTCTTCCCCTCACATTCCCAGCCGACCACACCTAATTATCTCTCCATATTTCTTCTTCTTCTCTTCTTCTTCTTCATTTCTTCTTCAACCTCCCACCTTGAAACCCTAACTGTCCTGGTGGAGATCTCGGCCATGGCAGACTCGGAGCCGTAGGCGAGCTCGTGGATCCCTCCTCCGCGAGTAAGACATCAGTCGAGGAGCTCGACTGTAGGCGATGGAAGATCAGCCATGAGCCGGCCGTTTGGACATTTCCACCTGATCTCGGCTAGCCCCGACGACTCCTAAGGCCACTGCAGCTTCCTGCGGCCCATTTCCATCGAGCCGCTAGCCCGACGATGTTCTCCCCCCGACTTCGCTGCTCTCCGACCCAGCCATGCGAGCCTCCCGCAGCCATCTCCGGCGCTGTGCAGCCCTCGGTCCCAGCGGCTGACCACCCGCACGCCGACTCTACTCCGGTCTGCTGCTGACCGCAGCAGTTCGATTCCGCGGCTGTGCTCGACCCCGCGGCTGACCCCGCACCCCGCTCCGGCGTGCCCAACGGTGCAGCACAGTTTTCCCCCGAGCTCCGGCGAGCTTCCTCCCCATCCCGAGCCTCACTTCACCGAGAAATGCAGTCATGCGACTTCCTCATCCGGCCACCCCCAGGTCGATCTCCCCCGCCTGAGCACACCCGCATACCCATTTCCTCCGGCTGCTCACGACGCCACCCATTTCCCTCCGGCGAGCTCCAGCAACATTCCCACGAGCCGAGTTCCCTTCTCCGATACGCCATTACCGTCACCTCCTTGAGCTCCGGACGCAGTCGCCATTGTCGGAGTCACCACCACCTCCAGTCTTTATTGACACCACTACCACCACCACGGCCGGCGCTGCCACGAGCACTTCTTCGGCCGCAGCCCCCACGTCAAGGTATACCACTCTTCCCCCCTCTCTATATCGATATATTTGGTTTCGTGTACATTAGCTAGGTTTGGGTTTAAAATGACTGTGATGTTGTAGTGTAGTATAATTTGAGCATGTGCTAATGATAAGAGATTGGGGTTTAATATTGGTTTAGGGTTTATGTCAGAGTTGTTTAATTTTATGGGAGTTTAGGGCTTGATTTAACTAAATGCTATAAATATTACACATTGTGATCCTGTATCTAGTGTAGCTGTTTATATATATATATGTATTGTTTCTGTAGTGATCCTGTATCTAGTGTAGCTGTTTCACCCGTGTGACTCCTTGCCCGGAGCTGCGGTATGTGCCGTGTGTTTCCGTGTCCGGAGCTAAGGTTTTATTTTAGAAAGTCCACGCGTCGAACTTTGTCTTTAAACTGTGTCACACTTGTTTGGTTATGATAGAGTACCCTGTCGTGCACTTGTACTTTCTGTTTACTTGGCTTGCTGTATTTCTGTACCTTGTTACGTCCCTCTGAGGACCTGGTTCCCTGTCAGTTTTGCAGCATAGATGATTACGGAACATTTGGAGTTGCTGTTGTAGTTGCATGTCTTGCGGGCATGGTACCAGGTACTCACATTATATCTACCGGCATTATGGTTATTGTTTATTTCATCTGCTGTTGTAGCCTAGTTTTTATAGACTCATACTTCTTCTCGAGTCTATTCGAGTTAGTGTGTTATTGGGCGGCCAACTCTAGCACATATATCTCTTCTTGTATACTGTTGTACATTGTGGATTGAGATATAGAGGTTTACATTTATGAGATATCTAGATAGTGCCTTTTTATATTACAGCTTATACGTATTCGAGTTAGACCAGAGTCTGGTCGAATGCGTAGCTAGCGTGTCACGTATTCCTGGTCCTACGTATTTTTGGGACTGGGGCGTGACACATACGGCTGGCATGCTTACGTGTTCCTAGTCCTACGTATTTTTGGGACTGGGGCGTGACAAACCTTGTGGCATGTGTCATGATGACGACTGGGTCATGGACACGGGGGCGTCGTATCATGCCACTCCATATAGGAGGATCTTTACGTCATACCGCGAGGCATGTTTGGACGTGTGAAGATGGGCAACAAGGGGACGACTGCAGTTGTAGGCATCGGTGATGTGCACTTGACAACGGAGCTTGGTGAGAAGCTCGTTCTCAAGAATGTGAGACATGTACCGAGTTTGCGCTACAGCTTAGTTTCGGTAGGAAGGCTGACAGATGATGGCTGTCGTAGTTTGTTTGGAAACAAAGATTGGATGCTTATGAAGGGTTCCCAACAGCTGGCTCGAGGAGATTTATGTTGTGGCATGTACAGGCTAAAGCCGCTGAGGTGTACAGGCAGGCCACAGACACCGGATGGAGGCTCGAGGGGTATTCGACAGGAGGTGGATCGTCGAAAACTTGCCTTGGAGGGGCTTCGAGATACTTTGAGGGATACAGAGGATTCGGTTCGTCGAGACAAAGCGATGAATGGTGATGAGTCAAAGATTGAGGGTCATTCTGTCGGTCCCATAACAGCTGGTCGGTCTTCAGGTGGGGGGTTGTTTCACGGATCTGATTTTGGCGACTGGTGGTTTGCCAAAACTTTACAGAGCGACATTGGTTTCAGCAGTTCGAGGCCGTGGAGGAGATTAAGGTTTGCAGCAAACTCAATCTGAGGCAGAAGCATTATGATTTACACAATTCAGGGGAAGCTGTGGGTCATCGATGGTATGCACAGTGCGTGATGTTCTGCTCGATGACGCATGTGTATGGAGGAGCTTCAGGTTCGGACACGAAGGTCGGCAGATTCAGGAGTTCGAATCTCGGGAGAATCGTACCGTCCGCTTTGTTGGGCCAGCCAAGGGTGAAGAAGCTCATCAAAATGTTAACAGGTTCCGGTGGAAGACGAAATTTGAGGACATTCAACCAAGACTCACGGTGAGACTCATCGTCAGGGACTTCGGTCTTGGCCGTGTCATCGATATCGACAGAATTCCAGTAGTGCAGAAGGTTCTATGCATGGCAGCTAGCATCGACGTGACGGTCAAGGAGCTGGAGATGACGGAAGATGCAAAGCAACTCGGAGGATCGGAGATCAGTGGCATGGGGAAGCTGGATTTCTGTCACAGAATGACAGGCATGGAGTCCAGTTGAGGAGCCATGGGGTCAACACCCTCTCATCAGACTAGAGGAAAAGATTGTTGGGGTCTAGTCTGGATTTGGTAAATTTTGGAGCCCAAATATGGTCAAAGATTTGATTTGATATAATTTAAAAATCAACATTAAATGTAAGATTTGATTAGATTTCAAATTTGTATTAAATATTTAATCTGCCATATTTGGACGTCTATAATTGGTGTTGGGCTATTTTAGGTATAATATGATTATTATTTTAGGGTTTCCTATTTAGGAAATCCTATTATGACCTAAAATAGGTTTCTCATCCTATAAATAGGGAGGAGGGTGGAGGCACAAATAACAAGCACAAGTTGGAGATTCGGGGTGCTCGTCCACAGAACATCTAAGAGAAAGTTCGTGCTTTGCTCTTAGGACTTCTCCATCCAAGACAGAAGGAAGAAGGAGATCTAATCGATGAGTCGTCAACTTCGGTTAGGAAGATTGCTACGGGTTGGTGAGTGATTTCAATTGTAATCTTCTGTTTTTTCTTCTTAAGTATGGTGAGGGGGTTGAACCTATTAGGGCAAAGGGTTTCAACATTAGTTTTTGCAATCTTGTAATTTTATCTGAGTTATAAATGTTAGAATTTGTCCAGGTGACGTAATCACCGCATATAATTGTCTTCATATGTTCTTGGTGTTCGTAGATTGGTTGGTCATCTCAGGTGGGTTGGCAAAACGCTTCTGCGATGCTCCTAACACGTGGTATCAGAACGCACGTGTTTTTAACACGTGGTATCAGAGCGCACGTATTTTCAACATATAGATCGAAGACCAACGCTAACGCGGTATTCTGTTCATAAATCATAACTCAAACTACTTTAGACCAAAGTCTTTGATTTCTCCATCTTAATCGGACTGGGTCATAACTGGACCTGGCTTGTTACTCTTGTTAAATTGTTAAATTGGTAGGTTAGGTTTTCATTGACAATTGGGTTCGATATATTAGTAAACTTCATCATTTTTTTTCGGTATCCCAATCTTAATCTTATTCCCAAAGACTCTCTCCGGTGTAACAATGATCAATCTCAACGTTGGGAAATTATTAGAACAAAACCTTAGCCTATGAGATGTATAAGATCATGACTGGGTTGTAGAAGACCAGTGGATCGAGCCACAAAAATATACTATTTTTTCTATTTATAAATAATAAAAGTTGGAAGACAGTGGACCCAAGTATATACATTATATACAAAGTCCCGAATGTTACGTCGGACTCTGAACGTAATGTCGAAAAGAAAGAAAGAAAAAAAGAAAGAAAAAAAAGAAGAAGCAAACTTAGCCTAGGAGATAAGAAACTTGAAACTAAAGGGTGAGCATATCTAAGTGTAAAGTCAACAGAATTGAAATCAATAATTTGGTCCGGCTTTCAATGTTACATTTTGTTTTAAATTTTAGAGTATTAAAATTTTAATTTCGGTTCAGATTTTGGTTTTGGACTTTGGAAACCAGTCTGAACCGAAAACTGACTTAAGATTACCTTCAATCTCATATATATGTAATTTTATTTAATTTTCATATTGCATAATTGTAGTGTATTTGTCGTTCATTGTATAAATATGTCATTATAATTAATTATTGTTGTTTGATTGGAGAAAAATTGTATATGTCAAATATTTTAGTCCAGCCTATTAAGTAATGGGTCCAATAAAATTGGTCCAACCTATAAACAGAACGACCAAATCGAATTGGTTTGGTTTGGTTTAGCTCACAAATTTTGTTGGCCCTATTTGGTTATGGATATTTAGATTCAGTTTGAGAAAAATTATGTTTAACCCCAACTTGAAACTTGTTATAATGTGGGCTACTAAAGGGTTGGATTTTCACTTTGTATTTTAGTCCCATATTGGTTAGACATTAGTATTACACCTTCATTGGATTCTATAAATAAGACATTTTCCTCCTACTATGGGATTACACGAATAAGAGGTCTTCTCTCTTATTTTCTTCTTCCTTCTTCTACGTTTATTCTAACACGTTATCAGCACGAAGCTCTAACGGGAGGAAATAAGCGAAAGCATCTTAGTGAAGCTGACATTTGCGGATTCTCCACTTCGGTAATAGGTATGGTTATTTATGTTTATTTTTTTCTCCATATGCATACCCTAGATGCAGCCTGATGTTGATGTTTATACATCTCTTAGCATACCACTAGGACAAAAAGAATAATTTTTATCCATTCATCTCAGTTCTTTTAATTAACTCTGATAGCACTCCGATGTTAATCGCATATAGATCTCTCGGAGAGAACGTTGGAGTTATTCTTTATTTTTTTTCTTTCTTTTATATATGTTAATACATTCAGATCAAAACCATCAGAGATCTGATGACCATGAACATGAATTGTTTGGTCTGTATATATACGACTTCTGGAATATCATTGTTCGAAGCATACCATATGTGGTATTTTTGAAAGACTTCTTGAACATAATTATTGTTCGAAGCATACCGTGAATATCTAGTGTTTAGTATTTACCTACGACTTCTAGAACATCATTATTCGAAACATACCATGAACAAGATTTATTTGGTATAAATAGACTTATGAAACATCATTATTTGAAGCATACACCATGAACATAAATTGTTTGGTGATTTACCAAGTTCTTATGTTAACTTGTTATTATTGATCTTATATAGCAATTTGTCGAGCTCACAAAGCATATTTCAAGCATCTAAACTTAGAAGGCCGGAACTTTCTCACCTAGAGATTGGATGCTGAATTGTACCTTCAAGCCAAAAGCTTAGGTGACACAATTGTGGCTGATAAGCCAATATCTGCACAAGATAAAGCAAAGGTTTTAATTTTCCTAAGACATTATATTCATAATGATCTCAAGGCTGAGTACTTAACAGTCAAGGACCCCTTGGTACTATAGAATTCTCTAGCTGAGAGATATGATCACCAAAAAATGGTCATACTACCAGGTGCACTCCATGAATGGCTCAATCTACATTTTCAAGATTATAAGACAGTTGCAGCCTATAATTTAGTTATGTTCAAGATTACTTCACAATTGAAGTTATGTGGTGAAAAAGTGACAGAGCATTCCATGCTAGAGAAAACATTCACCATATTTTATGCGACTAATATGACCCTACAACAGACGTATAGTGAGAGAAATTTTAATAAGTATTTCGAACTCTTTGTTGTCTTACTCGTGGCCAAAAATAATAATGAGTTATTAATCAAAAATCATACTAGTAGACCAACTGGGTCTGCACCAATTCCAGCTGAAGTGAATGCAACTAGTGCTCGGTGTCACCCCCACATTTCTAGATGAGGATATTTTAGTCTTTTTGCCTATATTTTATTTTAGTGATTAATATTTATTTATTTTGCTAATAATTAATTTTGTGCTTGTGCTATTTGTTTATTAGTTAGTGGGGTAGCCAATTATTTAGACTTGGCACTAGTGAACCCAATTAAACTTGTCATGACAATTAGTGAGCCAAACATGTACCAAGCCCAATAGACCCATTTTTGTTAGTTAATTAGAAGGATTTGCCTAATTTGCAATAGTTAGAAGCTTTCCTAATATAGCACATCCTTAATAATCTTGATAACTAATTAGTAGGGGCTTCATGGACATTTGTTATTACTTGGGAGAAGGGGAAAAGGAGGCCGACCATGTAAGGAGGGATCATCTCTCTCTCTCTCTCTCTCTCTCCTCTCATTTGCTCATTCATTTTAGATTCCTAATTTCCTCCATTAATTCTCCTCAATTCCTTCATTCCCTCTCATTTTTATCAATTGAAATAGCATTGGAGCTTGGAGTTGCATGGAGCACTTGGAAGAGGAGATTATGGCAAGGAGATCGTGTCCATTGTGCATTTTATTAGAAATCCATCTCCAATAGGTATATATCTGAATTCACCTCTATTTTATGTTCTAAATTATGTATTTAACCATTAGGAATCATCCATTGGCTTAGGACTACCCATAGGATCAAGAATTAAGTTTATATGACTTGTATTGTAGAAGATACATGGTAATTTGTGTCCAATTAGAAAAAATTACGAGATTGACACATCAAGTGTGTGTCATGAGACCAATTAGATCTAATTAGACTTAGATCGGGATTGTGGGACTAGGTATGTGTCCACAATTGGACACGAGTAGAGTGTATCATGGTATTTTATGATACGCTGTGATAAGGGGCTCATATTTTGGCGTTTTGTTTAAATGCTCTTCATATTCCTTTGAAACAAGTTGCATTAGTTAAAAATTAGTGTATTTGATATGTAGGAATATTTTCTTTGGTGTATTGTGAGTTTTGACTCTCATTTAGGTACGTATCATAGAGTATCTTGCTAATGCACTATAGGTGTACGAGGAAATGGCTATTAGTGTAGATTTTGGTGTCATTCAACCTCATTGTATTGTCACTACCCCATTTCCAGAGCATGGTATTTTTGGTTAATTGTATTTTATCATAAATAATTATATTTATATTTAATTGTTGCTTGTATTATTTTTTATTAGTTATTTTAGTGTTTTGGCTAGCCTGGACCCATGTCAGACCCTAGTGGACCTATGTCAGATCCAACCAACACCTTTGTTAGACTTATTTTTTGGCTTAGAATAGTTATTTATATTTTATTTAGTCAGTTGGAGTGATTAGAAATTTATTAGAGTGCATTTGGAAACCCCAAACCCAAAACCCAAGTTGCATGATTTAAGGAGAGGGCATTTTGATCTTTTGGATTATGTAAACCTACTTCTTCATGTCTTGGCCGGCCTCCCCCTTTCCCAGACCCGAAACCACACACCCCCCAAATTTTTCTTCACTTCTTCTTCTTCTTCTTCTTCTTCTCCATTCTCCACTCTTTCTTTTTCTTTTCTTCTTCCCACTTCCTATTTCAAGCTTCAAGTAAGTCATTCTTCTCTTCCTTCTTCTATTTCTTCTATGGATGTGAACCCTAACCCTATATTTTTCCCTAACCTAGGTGTTTAGAGCCTAGACTTAGTGTGGAGGTTTGATTTGGAGGCTTGGAGCTTGAGGGAGGTAATTTCAAGAGCTTTTTGGAGACTTTGGCTTGGGATTTCAACTCCCAAGAGGTAAACCCTGATTTTTCTCC
>JAYESA010000104.1:0-30000 GCA_036927795.1 Iris macrosiphon | reverse complement strand
ACACAATATAAGTACCATATCTAACAATCACGTGGCTCGAAGAGAAGACCTCTCGCAATATACGTAGCCAGTCCGGATCTGCGCTCCTGCAAACACTCATGAACAATACACCTGGAAAGAGACCAGGTCCTCAGAGGAACATAACAAGATACATAAAAGCATGCCATAAAGTAAATACTGTGAAAACTCCAGGGCGACCTAACCATCTAAGTGAAATGCAACTTGAGGACAACTTTAAGTATATGGGAAGGTGTAGGCTAGACATATGCTGACGTAATTCACCAGTCGTGACAACCGACTAGTATATGCCATATATGCCCCCTATAACACGGGCGCAGGAATACAGTAACGTCCAACGCTCTACAGAACGTGGTATCAGTAATATATATATATACGTCCGTATCACTCTGTCGAGTGCGGTGTCAGTGTAAAGGAGTAGGGTGTCCCATATGCCTACTAGTCGTCCTCTCCGCCCAATGATCTAAGTACGTTGTATCCACAACACGCGTCAGCTACCACGTCTCGGCGTTGTAACCCTGGATCATAGTCTATCGTTAGAGCAAGGGTCCATCCTTATAACCAAACAAGGACAAGGATGGGACCATCGTACCACGCTAGTCTATGCTCCGCCTATGAATAACTGCTAAGTCTTCTAACATGCATCACTATTAGCAGTTATTCCCTATCCGTCGCACGCCTACACGTACAGGTGGCCAACCACATACGCAGGACCGTGCCCTACATGAGACTCATAACACGTGTAAGAGATGTGTCAAGGCCTGGGAGTCATACCAATAACTCCACGACTTTAGGTGGGTCTACTAGACACTAGGTCAGACACTATCCTAACGTCAACGCATTCGTTGACTGCACCCGAGTCTCTCTCGGACGCACACAATTATAATAATAATATGCAGCTAAATAATGCAGAATTTAAACAGTACAACAAAGGCAAGGTATACTTGCCTGGCAAGCGGCTGTGTAGTTCCAATAATCTGCTCTTGGAATCGTGCAGATAAATCCGACAGGTATCCGGGGTCAGCGTGCACAGGTACGAAAATCGGGGGTGAGTGCTGCGGGTTATCTGGCAAGAGTGACGGGTTCACGATGAGGACGATGGCGAGAGAAATGACAATGCGATGATTAGATTAAAGTTCAGGTGATGGTTTGGCCAATGGTAGTGGTTATATTGATGATGGGGGGTTATAATGGTAATAATGATGATGATGGAATGCTGAGGGGATTTACATGAGGGTGAAGACGAGGATAATAATGTGGGTGATGGTGATGAGGATATTGATGACGTGGACGATGGTGAAGACACGGACGACGAGGGTGATGACGATGTTAGGGTTGATGACAACGACGACGATGGCAATGATGATAATGGTGGTAATGTGGATGAGGTTTATGTTGATGGTGGTAGTGTTGGTAGAGTTTCATAGGGAAGATGATGATGTATATGATGATGAAGATGTTGGTGGTGGCTACTGAACTTCGGCCAGTGGTTGTCCGGCCAGGAGGAGGAGGACAGAGAGCAGGGCTGAGGTCGAGGAGAAGAGGAGGACCGTGGTGGTGATGGGTGGTGGACAGGGATCACCGGAGTCCGGTGAGGGGAGAGATGGTCGAGGGAAGGAGGGCTGGATGTGGCCGGAGTCGTGTGGGTGGTGGTTGAAGAGGAGCCGGCGGGGAGCTCTGGCATCGTTCAGGCGAGGGGGTCGCTCCGGCCAGTCGAAGGAGGAGGAGAGAAGGATGATAATGGTGGTAGTGGTGGCTGTTTAATCTCAGGCGAGAGGAGGAGAAGTGGTGGAGGAGTTTCCGGTGGTGGAGAGAGGAGGCAGGGAAGAAGGAGCTCGGTGCTCAGGCGGAGGGGGTTGGGTTCCAGGTGGTGCTCGGGCTACTCGGGAGGAAGGAGATGAGGGGTGGCGGTGAGCCGCATGGAGGAGACGGAGGAAGAAGAGAGGGAGGAGGGCGGTGGTGCAGCGGTCCCCTCCGGAGAGGTCTCGGCTGAGCGCAGGCGGTCGGCGGCTCAGAGCTTCACCGGCGGTCAGGTGGTCGGTTTTCGGCCAGGCAAGAGGAGGAAGGAGAAGGTGAAATAGGAGATTAGGGGGGGTGTCGGCTGTGCATTATTTAGGGTTAGGTGATTTTGAGAAGTAATTAGAAAAGGGGAAGAAAAAGCTATTTTATACATGGGGACTTTGGGTTGGGTTGACCAAGGTAAGTGGGCTTGGTCAACATCTTCTTGGGATGGGCCAAGGCTCACTGGGGATGTTTGGAGGGCTAGAAATCATATTAATTAAATACAAGGCTAGAATTTAAATGGGGGCGATGTGCACGTTGCACATCCGAAAATTTTGGAAAAATCCACGTGAAGGGAAAATTGAGTTTCTTCACGTATTGTCCAATGGTGGGGATATCTCAACGCATTTTTGCATAAAATTTCCAACAATTGGAAAAATTGCACCAAGACAAAAATTAGATTTAATTAATTAAAATTACTGCGCACGATGTTCCGGAATTAATTAGGAGTACCTGGGAATAAAATTAGGTCGGGCACAAGCGTCCGGGGCATAGAAGATACAGTGTAGAATATTAATAAAATTCGGGTGGTCCAAAACGGTCAAGATTATGTCTCCAATTTCGATTGGAACGCACAAGGGTACAGAGTTGGAAATTTATTTTAGAATTAGGAAATAACGTCCGCGACGTTTATTGTGCAATTAAAATGTCGCACCAGAAGCATGATTATAAATTATACAGAGGTCAGAATAGATGGTGGTCAGGTCTAGGACAGGGTTGTAAAATTCGTTGGAAGACAATGGCTAGTGTAGTGCTCCAATTAATGAAGTAACGGTAAGGTGCGCTACGTGTCATAAACAATACAAAAATTAAATAAACACTGAGTCCTGTTTCTATTTGGATTCAATCTAGCCCTAGTTTCTCTATTTATGCCAAGTAAACCTAATTTTGGGTGAGGGAATTTACATATATATATTTATGTGTGCTAGTATATAATTTAGAGGGTATAGACGGGGCGTATAGCGTAGGTTGAGGTATCAGATACCGAGGGTATCCCGGTATCTCAAAGAGGCGAGTTTGAGGGTTTATTAGCTTAATGACCTAGTTTTGACCTAGAATTTTAGGGACACCCTAGTTTGACCTAGAGTTGACCGTAGTTGACCCGGTTGACCGCCAAAGTCAACTTTTGACCTAGATTTGACCTAGAGTTGGCTTTTTGGACCCTCCGAGTTGACTTTTTGACCCAGATTTCACCGGTTTGACCCATTTGACCTAGAACGACCATAGAAGCTTGTTTTTAGCTATTTTATATATGTTTAACTCATTAGAAACCTGTTTAACCTTGCTTTTCACAATAGGTCCTTGCGACACCAGTTCGGATCGCCAGTTGCTCAGGACGTCAAGCGAGTACATTCTCTGATAGTTTTTATTATCTGATGATTATTATGATTCAGCTTCTAGTATAGTATTCTCTGATTTTTCTGGCACGACACGGACTAGTATTTCTGGATTAATTTACTTGCGACACGTATTTTTCATGTTTCTGGCCTCTATTCTCGAATCACCTACTGGCATCACTACAAGCATCACTGTAAACCCCCTCACCCAAAATAAATATTTTGTGTATATTTTATATTATTATATTTATTATAGATATTAAATTTCTTTAGAGTATTCTCTTAGTTAATTAGAAAATAAATTTCTTGATATATTTACTTATATAAATATTTATTTAGAATCATTTTTAGGTTATTTTAGATTTTTGAAGATTTTTCTAGAATTTTTAGGTAATTAAAACATAGGGAACGTAAATTTCTAGGACTTCTATGAATTACTTTGAGACCATACTTGCATGTTATTCCTACCAAATATTTATTTTAGGTTAAAATATTTAATTATATTTTTTTCTATAATTTATTTAGAATTTTAAGAAATTTATTTAGATTTTTGAAATTAATTAGGATTTATTTGGTTATATATAGTCTTAATATTAGATAGATGCTAATTTAGTGTTAACAGATATTAATAAGATTATATATAAATTATTTGTATTATCTTTAATTCTATTTAAGATTAAAAATTATTGAGATAAACTTAAACTCTATTTTTAAATTAATTCAAATCCTGAGCCTACTAGAAAAGCAACTTCATGCATATCCTATCCTTATTTAAACTGATCCTATTCATATTTAAATTAGCCAATCCTAGTCGTATTAAATTAAGTAGTCTCCACCATTATAAATACCTCATCATTCATATTTTTTCTTTCCCAAATTCACCTCTTTTTTGTCCAAAAAGAGTCAAAATTCATCATAAATTCAGCCTCATTTTCTAGTATGTTATGACGACTTAAAAAGACGATATCTCCTAGCTCCGGACTCCAAACGCGCTCCAGCTTTTTTTGTTAGAACTATATCAAGGTTAGTTTTCTGAATATATAAATTATTTTAATAATTTCAGAACCTATTTTTCCAAAAAATTCTAAAAGTGCCAGCTGTCCGAAATCAAACGCTTTTTGGTATTTTCGAGATTTTAGGAGATCCCGAACTTGGAATTATAAACCGTTTGAAGTTTCGGAAAGATGACATGATGAACTTCCAGAAAAGTATTTTTACAGAATTTAAAATATAAGTTTATTCTACTGTAAAATTTGTGCAACGTAGACGTAAATAGGAAACCACCAAAAACTGTCATCTGTGCGCCCTTGTGGCCATAACTTTTTACTGACTTATGATTTTATGAAACCGTCTATTCCAGTGTTCATATAGCATTAAAATATATAAACAAATCCAGGATTTGAGTTGGTTGACTTTTTGGTCAACGGATTGTCTCGATTTGCGTGCCACGGATCATAAATCCTTAAAGTTAACTTTCTTTGGACCAAAATTAGAGCTTAACAATAAAAATCAGATTATAATAAGATTAAAAATACTATTTTAGGTAATTTTATTCAGAATTAAAATAGATTAAAATGGAGGAACCTATTCACCTACTTTTGTAACCTAACTTATTTAATTTATGTGACGGGTAGATCAGACAACGCCTTGAGTTGGGACTTCATTTTTTTCAGATCAGGCAAAATACCTTGCCAAATTGTTTACAGTATTTTGCATGCTTAGTATATTTCAGTATATTTATTGCATCTCTGTTTATTTATTGCATGTGTAGTTCCTTTCAGTCATTACTATATATTAGATATGTTGACACACACTTGACACTTAGTATCATGAGAGGATAATCATTAGCGTATGGGCTTTTAACCACTCTGGTAAACCGTAGTATATAGCTCGCACTAGGGGCGTGTGTCGCGCTGGTCGCTACCCCCGCGGTATGTCGATTTCTGGAGTCTCGCTGGTCGCTATCCCCGTGGTATGTCAATTTCTGATGTCCACTGACGAGTGTATGAGTTGTGAGATAGGTCGAGTAGCCTACCCTTGCCCATACGTCGAAAAGTTGTCCTCATTTGCATTCATATAGATTGTCTTGTACAGCGTACTTATATATTTTCAAATATTATGCATATTTACTGTATTCAAATTGGCTTGCTTCTATGTATCTTGTTACGTCCCTCTGAGGACCTGGTCCCTTTCCAGGTGTAGATGTTCACGAGTATTCACAGGAGAGCAGATCCGGACTTGCTACTGATCGTTGAGGAGGTTTACTCTTCGGGCCTAATGTTTATTTGGTGCTGTACCTATATTGTGTTGCTTTTATATTCGAGTTGGTAGTGGATTTATTTCCATCCGACTGTCATCTTTAGATACTTCTTATTGAGATCTAGTTATATAGACGTTGGTTATTTATTTATATTAATTTTCTGTGGATGAGATTTAGATTGTACCCTGTGACTTGTGATACATTTTATACCACTTGTGGATTTGATATTCATATTACAGCGTACGTATGGGTTATAGTTTTCATATATTGGAGTTGCCATATCCATGCGGCTGGCATACTTACGTGTCCTAGTCCTATGTATTTTGGGACTGGGGCGTGACAATCACTCATGTTTCCGGCTGGACTCATACTTGATTTACGTGTCAGGTCTTGGATTCACTTGTACTAGTTGGGGCAGAAAAATACTCGAGTAGACATGTAAACATTCCCAACTGGAATCACTGGAATCACCCCCTCTGGTCTAATCTAGAATGATAGCAGTCGCACACCCAGTGTGTGGTGAGCCGTACTTACCCCTAGCCGTTTACGTGTCGAAACAGGTACAAAGACACGAGTTTATTTTTTCTAGTCTGGACTCACTTGTATTTCTTGACTGGTCTCACTTATAGTTTCTGGACTTGACTCATTATATGTACCCTTGTTGGACTCACTACACGTTCTTGTGCACAGACTTGATCTTAGTTTAGATTTCTTGTATCTTGCAGTTATTACTATCTTGCTTCTGATATTCATGCATCTTTACCTTTATGCACCAGTAATATGTATATTTTCTTATTTCATACTTTATTTCCTTCACCTTGCTATTTGCTACAACTGTTTTATAGTTTTTATCATTTAACTGGAACTGCTGTTAGAGGTATACTTGCTCCAGTCCTGACTAGACATATTTTTTCCAGAGTATCCGAAAGATTGGTGTCCGACGTTTTATGGACCTCAGCCCATCGATGGTGCAGACAGGGACCCCCTAGTTTAGAAGTGATTTCCGGGTTGGTAGCCGGGATCACTAGGACCTCAGTTGTTGTTTTTATTAGCTTTTGGTACCGGATTTGTCTCCAGTTTTGGATTGAGACCTTGTATTGTATATGATTTTGGATATTGTTGTATTATTATTATTATTGTGGTTGTTTTTAGTAGCAGTTGTTTAGACTTTATAGTTGTTAGTCTTCTGTGTTATCTTATCGTGCTTAGATTCGTGATTGAGTACTTGTGATTATCATTATGATATTGCTCCTCCGTTTGGAGTTAAGATCTTGACAGGTATATATATTGATTGTGTGAGATTGTTAGCTATATAGTAGACCTAGACAGCGTTCTACCGCCGATGCTGCGGCGTAGGCTGGACGTACCCACGACTCATGCCTGATTTTTCGGGTGCGGGTCATGACATGTATATATATATATATATATATATATAGAGAGAGAGAGAGAGAGAGAGAGAGATGTTAGTATACATTATGCTTATAATATAAATATATGTTATTTATGTGACTGTGTGTGTTAGGAGGGGGTGTTGTGCTTAGGTTGGGGATTAATGTAAGAGCAGCAGTAGCATAGCATTAGGCAAGTGATAGACAGTGGTAACAGGACTAAGGTGTGCACTACTCAAGCAGTGCACGGGTAAGGTCGGGCACTGTGTGCTAATAGCAGGTTGCCTCTGTTTGCTTCCGGATGTGCAACTGCAAGCAATAGCTGCCTTGACATTCATAACATAGACATGTTGCTGTTAGGACCAGGTATCAGTTGGAGTTGTATTGCTGTTGGTGTGGGATGGTGTTGTAGTTGGTGTGGTGATTGCTGTTGGTGTGGTGATTTCGGTTGGTGTTGATGACTGTGACAAGGAGGGAGCATCAGGTCTGGTGTTGACCTAAGCTCAGTTAGGTGACGACAACAATAGTAACTTGCAGTAGGGGTAGTTGCTAGTGCAGCAAGGGGAGATCAGGATGTTGCATGTGCAATAACAGGGAATGCAAGCCCACGTCCTTGAGTGCATTGCAAGAGGAACTACAACACAGTGCAGTATGAGTGGCTCGGGTGTGATTGCAGTGGAGTGAAAGAGTGATCTATGTAGGCGTGTTTTAATGAGTTCAAGTTCTATGAGTGTATCAAAGTACTTAATTTTTAGTGTGCGTGGGTGTGTTAAGTCTGTAAAGTCGAGGGGGAGATATGATCAAATATAGTAGTAGTAGGTGTTCAAGGTGTGATGAGGGGTAGTAATATAGTTGAGAGGTTAAGGTATCAGTGAAAGGGGGATTCAGGTTTGCAACAAGGGGGAAATAGTCAGCTGAAGTTGTAATTGCAGTCAGCTGCAACATTAGGGGAAGGTATTCAGATTCCTGCAAGGAGTTGTAATTTCAGTCAGTTGCAACATTAGGAGAAGATGGAGGAATTGAATACTTGGATGAGGGTATAAGCAAGTTATTTGTGTAGGTATATAATTGGAGTTGGTTAGTATCATAAGATACATGGGTTTGGGTATATGTATTGGTTGTGTAGCAGTAAGAGAGGAATGTGTCAGTGAATTGGCAACGTTGTGATTGTGTTGGTGCTTTGAAGGATTGTGTGATGTGCTCCAGTGGAAGGTTGTGATAGAGTGTGTTGTGGTGACTGAGTATCAGTCTCGAATTACCACAACAGTGCAAACAAGGGGATTTCCATAGTGGGTGTTGTGTTATGTAGTGGAATTAGGGACATCAAGGTCTTATGTGGTGTCTTTCATATGTGTGTGGGTAGAAACAGATAGAAGTGGGTGTTGTACATTGACTGTGCAGTGGTGTATAGGTTATTGAATACAAGATTTTGAGTTCTGGTAGCAATGAGTGTAAGTGTTCGAGTGATAAGTCAGTTGGTGAGTGGGTGCAATAGTATGGTGTAAGTATCAAAGTTGGTGCTAAGATATAGGAATTTATATGTGAGTGTTTAGTTGCTTTTGCAATACTCTAAATGTATTCTAGAATGTATAAGTATTAGGTAATTGCACATGATGGTAAGATACATAGATACATGGGCAGAAACCTAGTAGAAGTATTAGAGTTTGAGATGCTAAGCTAGGGTGCATGTTAAGGTATTATAGGTATAGTTGGTTTTGAGTCTTAGTTAAGGTATTGGTCAGTACTAAGGTAATACTGGATGGTAGATATAACTAGTATTTAAATAAGTTATATATATAAGTTACTTAATGATAATAACTAGTATATATAATTTACATATAGTACTTTGTGTTATTAGCTAATTTAGCTAATACCTTAAAGGTATTGACTTAGAACCTAACCATAGCCTAGTACAACCTTGTATCAACTAGTATGGCCTTGTAATCAACCTAGAAGCTAAGTATGGACATAAAATTAAGGTAAAGACCTAGTTTGACTAGTATGACCTAGTTTGGACCTAGAAATTATATTTTAGCTTATTTGAACATGTTTATTTCTCTAATATACCAAATGATATAGAATTTCATATATAGGTTTGTGTGACACCAGCTTGGACACCGAGTCATACCATTTGCTCAGGACCATAAGCGAGTATATTCTATGATAGTTTATATTATTTGATAATTACTATAATACAAGTATTTAGTAATATTTTACCTAATTCTTAACACAATGGTTACACATGCTAGTTGTATAGATTTCAGTTCTGATATATCTATTGTTCTCACATTCATTGTACACCCCGATCACCCTGCTCATATATTGATTTCATCTTCTATTTCTGGTATCGTGATGTGACTTAATTTTTCTTGTATTATTGTGGATAGCCAATCCTCAAGGATTGTGTCGTACTATTGTTCTTGCATTATTGTTGATAGCCAATCCTAAGGGACTGTGTCGTACTATTGTCTATTGTGGATAGCAAATTGTCACACCCCAGTCCCAAAATACGTAGGACTAGGACACGTAAGCATGCCAGCCGCATGGATATGGCAACTCCAATATATAGAAACCAAACCACATGCGTACGCTATAATATGAATAACAATTCACCAGTGGTATAAACTATCTCAAGTCACAGGCATAATCTAAATCTCATCCACAGAAAACATAAATAAATAAATGAATAATATCTATGAACTAGATCTCAATATAAAGTTTCTAAAGATGACAGTCAGATGGAAATAAATCCACTGCCGAACTAGAATATAAAAGTACAACACAACAAACATAATATAAGAATATCAGCTAACAATCACGGGGCTCGAAGGGAAGGCCTCCTCGAAATATAAGTAACCAGTCTGGATCTGCGCTCCTGTGAATACTCATGAATATCTATACCTGGAAAGGGACCAGGTCCTCAAAGGGACATAACAAGATACATAGAAGTATGTCAATAAAGTATTGAAATAAATATCCAATGGGGTCGCCTAACCGTCTATGTGAATGCAGTTTGAGAACAACTTTCTTACAAGTGGGCTATCTGGCCATAAAATGGGATTGGCATGATTCTCTCGGAGAATCAAGGGCCTACAAAGCATGTCGTCTTTTGAACGGCAGAGGCCGCCTGGTAATATATAGGGGTCATCACCGCCCGTATCTCCAGCGGAGCTTCCGAGCAACATAAAAAGAAAAGTGCAAAGGAGCCCAAATGTCGTACTTGTTGTTCTCCCCACTCCATGCTCTAAGCATGTCACATCCATGACACGATTTGGTTCATAGCCTACCTTTAGTACAATAGCCCAACCCTGCAACCAAACAAGGACAAGGATTGGTGTCACGCCCCAGTCCCAAAATACACGGAACTAGGCCACGTGGCAATAGCCAGCTGACACATCTCCAAGGATATCCCAATTTAATGGATCCTTACGAAGAGTGCTATACTGTCCTAAAATACTAACATGCCTAATATCAGTCAATCAACGGGTAAACTATCTCATCCATAATAAAAACAGCAAGAAGTACTAAATAAACTGCTGGAAGATAAATACCAGTCTCAAGATATCATAGTACAACCAATAATGTCTAGTGGGAACAAACCCACTACTATGACGAAGTAAAGTACTGAAATAATAGATAAAAGATAATGACTAGGGCATCGACTGACTAGATAATGATGCACCCAATCCTAGGCAGAAGGCCTACCAAGTGATCACGGAAACTCTGACGGTAGTACCTCTAGCTCCTCTGTAGTAGCGAACCTCGTCTCCTGTCCGGGTTAGTATACTGTGGGGTATAAAGCCTCGTCCAAATATGGAAAGGTACCAGGTCCTCAGAGGGACGTAACAAGATACATAGAAATATGCCATATGTGAATACTGAATAAAGTAAATGCAATAAAGGTGTGCTAACCATCTAAGTGAATGCAATATGAGGACAACTTTGGTACGTATGAGTAGGTGTAGGCATAACGTCCATACCGCTCTGAAGAACGGGGAATCTGCAAGTATATATACGTCCATACCGCTCCGAAGAACGGGAAATCTGAATAATATAACGTACATACCGCTCCGAAGAACAGGAAATCTGCATAAAGGGAGTCATTGGATCCGTGGCTCCTCTGGATACTACGGATTCCAATGGGTGTATCCTATACGCCTACTAGTGGTCCTCCCCTCCCAATGTAAATACGCAAATCGAATACTCGACGTGCATACCACATAGCTACATGCCAGTCTCTACTATCATATAATATAACCTGAATTACGCACTAACCGTGATGCATATCACACGCACCGATAGCTAGTCGAGTACGCAGACCCACATCCCAATATGAATGTCACTGTGAAACGTGTAAGAGTGTCAGGTCTCGGAAGATATTAGAGTATCCTCCAATGGGGTGAGTCTGCTAGTGACTAGGTCAAGTATACTAAATCATCGACGTATCCGTCGATAGCACCCGAATCAATATTGGACGCACACAGTCATATAAAAGAGAACACAATTTATCATACAACATATTCAGTATTAATTTAAACAGTAAATATGGCAAAGTATCTTGCCTGAATCCTTGAGCTGCGAATGCCAAAAGCCGGTTCCTACAGTGTCTCCTGGCTGATCCAATGATCCTAAACACAATATAATATAGCAATCCAGCATCAGACACTAAACAATACATACATGACTTCGACGTTGTTTTTAGCTATTGACGCAAGTTCACGGTGGATAGACTACAGGGTCGCGTGTGCACGTAGCTAAGATGCAAGCGTGCCCTGTCCTCTGTCACTGTGCAACTCACGTCAATAAAACACTCATTTATGGTTTTACGAAACTACACTACGTCTTGTACTTCCTTATTCTCCATGCATTTTATACTAAGTCTACAACTATGCTTTCAGGTGGAACACAAGTTCTCTACACAGGTCATTTGGTCGAGATAATTAATTGTCATAGACCCCATAAAAATCTATTTACACATTCATACTAATACCCATGGTTTACGGTGACTTAATCGTGTCATCATCTGACACGACGACGCGGTTATTATGATTTATAACATCATACAACGGAGTAGGGGGTGTTTACCAGTCGTAGTCGAGGGTGCTATCCAGTCGGTGTCAGCCTTCGGCGGCGGCTCCGGCGTCGTACGGCAACTCCGGCTGCAACAACAACAGAACGGCAGGGGTCACAGCAGCGACTATGGCCGTCCGGTCGGCGGGGAAGGGAGCGTCTGGATGGAGGTCCAGCCGTGGGGGTCGGGGTTGGTCTCGGGGTTGGTCTGTCGCGGTCGGGGGTGGTCGGGAAGGGTGCACAGGCGGTCGTGGGCGGTCGGGAAAGGATGCACAGGCGGTCGGGGTGGTCGGAAAGGATGCACAGGCGGTCGGGGCGGTCTGGAGGGATGCACAGGCGGTCGGGGTAGGGTGCACAGGCGGTCGGGAAGAATGCACAGGCTGCTGGCGGATGCACAGGCAGCTGTGGGCGGATGCACAGGTGGTCGTGGGCGGTGGGAGTGGGGTGTAGGGATTGATCGGCTAGGGTTTTGGAGAAGATAAATGAATAGTATTTCTTAGAGTTTTGAGGTTGGATATGTATATTTATATGTGGAAAGTTTGTGGGCTGGCCTTGAGGCTTGGGCCGGCCAGGACTCATGGAAATGGGGCTGGTCCACATGAAAGGGAGCACGTGGGCTGGGTTAGGTCCTGCTTGAGGGGGAATTGGCCTATAATTTAAATTAATTTAACAATTGAACATGGTAATTCCTAATGCGTCAAAAATATATAGAACTAGATTTTTGGGTGGTACACAAGGGTCGTGGCATAGCAGGCTTGGTGTAGACTGATACCCTAATTTAGGTACTTGGGATTTGGGTTGTGGTTGTTTCTCAATTTAAATAATTCCTACATTTGATGAGGGAATTTACAATCTACCCTCCCTAGAGCATTTCGTCATCGAAATTAAACATACGTAGGGTAAGAACTAAAGACTGAATTTAAAATGCTACCACGTACCTAGTCCTTCAAAGAGATAAGGGTAGCGTTGTCGAATATCTTTCTCGCGTTCCCAGGTCAAATCGCCTGGTGCATGATGCCTCCATGCAACACGAACTAGGGGAATGGTCTGCCCTCGTATTACCTTCTCACTTTTGTCTAGAATCTCCACAGGCTCCTCTTCGTATGATAGGCTCGGGCCGACTGTGATTTTGGAATGATCAAGCACATGACTCGGATCCGGTATATACCTCCTCAACTGAGATACATGGAAGACGTCATGGACTCCTTCCAAAGTCTGCGGCAAGGCTAATCTGTACGCAACCTCTCCGACGCGTTCTAATACGTCGAATGGTCCGATGTACCTCAGACTCAACTTTTCTCGGCCTCCGAATCTGATAGTCCCTCGAGTAGGCGAGATCTTTAGAAATACGTGATCTCCAACCTGAAACTCTAAGGGTCGTCGATGCGCGTTCGCCCAATGCTTCTGCCTGTCATGTGCTGCTCGTAGGTGTCCTTGGATCTTCTTCACCTTCTCCACTGTACGAACAACCAACTCTGGTCCGAGAATCTGTCGCTCGCCTATATCACTCTAGCATACTGGGGAACGATACTTCCTTCCATACAACGCTTCATAGGGAGCCATTTGGATGCTCGCTTGATAGCTGTTGTTGTAGGAAAACTCGACCAAATACAAATGGTCCTCCCATGATCATCCAAAATCTAGTATGCACGCTCTTAACATGTCTTCCAATGTCTGAATGGTGCGCTCCGACTGGCCATCTGTTTGTGGGTGATATGCTGTGCTAAACTTCAGGAGGGTACCGAGACTCTCTTGCATACTCCGCCAAAAGTAAGATGTGAACCTCGTATCCCTGTTAGACACGATACTAACTGGCACTCCGTGCAGGCGCACAATCTTCCTCATGTACATGTCTGCTAAGACCTATGTAGATTGCCCAACTCTGAAAGGTAAGAAGTGTGCGGACTTGGTGAGTCTATCCACGATTATCCATACTGCGTTGCGACCACTAGGACTCCTCGGAAAGCCCGTAACAAAGTCCATAGTGATGTGCTCCCATTTCCACTCCGGTATAGGTAGTGGTTGAAGCAATCCTGCAGATCTCTGATGCTCAGCCTTGACTTGCTGACACACCAGGCACTTGGCCACAAAGCGTGCTATTTCTCTCTTCATTCCATGCCACCAGTAGTACTGTCTCAAGTCCCTGTACATCTTCGTGCCTCCTGGATGAATAGAGTAGGTCGAACTGTGTGCCTCTGTCATCAACTCCTGCCGAAGTTATCCATTTGGAACATAGAGATGATCTCCGCATCTTAAAGTTCTGTCTTCATCTATCCGCAGTCCTGTCTGTAATCCAGCCTCTGTCCTCTGTCTAAGCCTCTGAAATCTGACATCTGTCGGCAAAGCAGCCTTGATTCTCTTCACCAATGTCGATTGCAACTGAAAACTCAACAACTGTCCATCTATTCTGGGCATAACGACCTCTATACCCATCTTCTCTAGATCCCTCAACAGATGTTGTTGGGTAGTCAGGAAGAATGCCATAGGTCTTCTACTCAACGCGTCAGCTACTACGTTGGCCTTTCCTGGATGGTACTGTAGCTCGATCTCCAAGTTTGTCATCACCTCAAGCCAACGTCTCTGCCTCTGGTTCAGATCCTTCTGGGTGTAGACGTACTTTAGGCTCTTATGATCAGTAAATATCTCCACTCTTTCTCCATATAAATAGTGCCTCCAAAGCTTCAAAGCAAAAATTATCGCAGCAAGCTCCAAGTCGTGGGTGTGATAGTTCTTCTCATGTGTCCTCAACTATCTAGAGGCATAAGCTACAACCTTTCCATGTTGCATCAAGACACATCCTAATCCTTTCCCGGATGCATCGTTGTAAATCACGAATCCTCCGGGTCCAGAAGGTATGGTCAAGATTGGTGTTGTAGTCAAGCGCTTCTTCAGCTCATCGAATGCCTTCTAACACTCCTCTGTCCAAGTGAACTCCTGCTCCTTACGGGTCAAGCGGGTCATCGGCTCTGCAATCTTCGCGAAGTTCTCTACGAACCTCCAGTAATATCCGGCAAGTCCTAGGAAACTCCTCACTTCTGAGACATTGGTAGGGGTTGGCCATGTCTCTACTGATGAAATCTTCACCGGGTCCACTGAGATGCCCTCTCCTGAGATAACATGTCCAAGGAAAGTGACACGATCCAGAAGAAACTCATACTTGCTCAGCTTGGCATAAAGCCTCTCTCTCCTCAGCGTCTCTAACACTAGTCTCAAGTGCTCTTCGTGCTCCTCGTGGCTCTTCGAATACACCAAAATGTCGTCGATGAAGACTACCACGAACTGGTCCAAGTATTGGTGGAAGACTCTGTTCATTAAGTTCAAAAATATAGCAGCGCATTCGTCAGTCCAAAAGGCATCACTAAGAATTCGTAGTGACCATAACGAGTCCTGAATGCTGTCTTTTGAATGTCTTCTCTTCGCACCTTTACTTGATGATAACCCGATCTCAAGTCGATCTTTGTGAACACCATTGCTCCTGTCAACTGGTCGAATAAATCGTCAATCCGCAGTAGAGGATACTTGTTCTTGATAGTCAAATCATTAAGGGCTCTGTAATCAATGCACATGCGTATTGTTCCATCCTTCTTAGGTACAAACAACACTGGTGCTCCCCAGGATGATGCACTAGGGCGGATAAATCCCTTGCTTTGTAATGCCTCTAATTGTAGCTTCAGCTCATCTAACTCCTTCTACGCCAATCGGTATACATTAGAAGATACCGGTGCTGCTCCGGGTACTAGCTCAATGGTGAACTCTACGTCTCTATTTGGCGGTAAGCCTGGCAATTCTTCCGGAAACACATCCTCGAATTCTGCAACTATTGGTGGGGGTGCAATCTCCATAGCCATGCAAGTTCCAGCTATCTGCCCTACTCCTTGTTCGACGGTCCCTCGCATGTACTCGAACTCCGGTTGATCTGGCGGTCTAAAGGTGACGCTACCTTTTCGGCAATTCAGTACGGCATTATATTGGCTTAACCAGTCCATGCCTAGCACAACATCAAAATATAGCATGGGAAATACCAAGAATCGTGCTCTCATCTCTCTGCCATATACGACTACCGAACACGTTCTAATAGTGTTGGTAACCGGCACGATACCTCCTCCGGTAAGAATCTTCCAACTCTTAGGTAAGGGGGATGTAGCTACTCTATGCATTGCTACAAATCTACTAGATATAAATAATAATGTAGCTCCAGAATCAAACAATACAGCCGCTGGTAATGAGGCAACTAAAATGGTACCTGTGATTGCTTCTCCTTCCGTTTCCTCCTCAGTAGTTGCTAATGCAAAGGCCTGTCCTTGTCTCTGTCCTCCGGTCTGCTGTCGAGCTCGCTCAAACTGTGCCTGCTGTGGGGCCAAGGGTGGTCCCCTCTAAAATCCTCCGGGGGCTGGTGGACGTTGTCCTCCTAGTGGGGGTAGTATCCTCAAAACTGGTGCTGCTGGCCTCTGTCCTGTCTGGGGTGCTATGTCTCTGCGTTGTGGGCAGGCTCGGGTATAGTGCTGACTCGCTCCACAAATTATGCATATTCCTAATCTCTTCCGGCTGGAAAATACTTCGCATTGAAGTATTCTAAGAACTGTTCCCAGGTCTGGTTCTTACCTATACAGTGCTCCATGGAATCCCACCAATTATGGGCGTTGCCTTTTAGTTAGGCCCTCACTACAGTCATCCAAAGGTCGGGGTGTAGTTGTGACGCCTCTAGTAGCATTTCCATATTGGCGATCCAATCGGAGATCTGTTCTGCAGTCTCATTGCCTGAGAATGTATCTGGTCCCATCTGTCGGAACCATCTAACAGTACCACCTGTCTGGGCTGGTGGAGGTGCTGGTACGGGTGCTGGGACAGGTGTCCTCTCTATTACTGCCATCAAGCTCTGCCTCAACGTCTCTGTCTGGTGCCACTGTGCTTGTATCATAGTCTGAAGGAACTGTAGCATCTGTGGCTGCCCGTCTAGCTGTGGCATCTGGGGTGGATAAGGTGGAGGTGGTAGTAGTGGAACCTCTGGCTGTGCAGTAGGCGTCTCCTCAGATGTTGGCCTCTCAGTCTGCAGCATCGGTGTAGCTCCTGAAGTCTGGCCATCACAATGTTGTGTGGGGATCGTCTGGGAAGTCTGTCCCTCGGGCTATGGTGTAGGATCGCCTTGCGATATCTCGTGCCAATGTATCATCGATGTCTGTAGCGGGGGTTGCCCTTGGGGTACCTCCTCTCTTGGTGTGGTATTGTCTGGCACCGTGGCACTGGGTGCTCCTCGTCCACTGCGCAAATTCAACTTGCTACAAAAGATAGGACTTTATTAAGAAGGGGACGGAATCAAACAAACAGGATGCAGATATTTAGAAGTAACATGAAGGAAGATCAAAAACGTAATCAGAGTGGATGAGGCCTAGTAATTTCTATCCTACTGCAGGTTCGCTGGGCACGTTATCATACCATAAGCGAATAAGTCGACCTGCATGGGCCACCACTAAAACCATGTCATGCCCCAGTCCCAAAATACACGGAACTAGGCCACGTGGCAATAGCCAACTGACACATCTCCAAGGATATCCCAATTTAATGGATCCTTACGAAGAGTGCTACGCTGTCCTAAAATACTAACATGTCCAATATCAGTCAATCAATGGGTAAACTATCTCATCCACAATAAAAACAGCAAGAAGTACTAAATAAACTGCTGGAAGATAAACACCAGTCTCAAGATATCATAGTGCAACCAATAATGTCTGGTGGGAACAAACCCACTACTATGACGAAGTAAAGTACTGAAATGATAGATAAAAGATAATGACTAGGGCATCGGCTGACTAGATAATGATGCACCCAATCCTAGGCAGAAGGCCTACCAAATGATCACGGAAACTCTGACGGTAGTACCTCTAGCTCCTCTGCGGTAGCGAACCTCGTCTCCTGTCCGGGTCCGTATACTGTGGGGTAGAAAGCCTCGTCCAAATCTGAAAAGGTACCAGGTCCTCAAAGGAACGTAACAAGATACATAGAAATATGCCATATGTGAATACTGAATAAAGTAAATGCAATAAAGGTGTGCTAACCATCTAAGTGAATGCAATATGAGGACAACTTTGGTACGTATGAGTAGGTGTAGGCATAACGTCCATACCGCTCCGAAGAACGGAGAATCTGCAAGTATATATACGTCCATATCGCTCCGAAGAACAGGGAATCTGAATAATATAACGTCCATACTACTCCGAAGAACGGGGAATCTGCCAGTATATATAACGTCCATACCGCTCCGAAGAACAGGGAATCTGCATAAAGGGAGTCATTGGATCCGTGGCTCCTCCGGATACTACGGATTCCAATGGGTGTATCCCATACGCCTACTAGTGGTCCTCCCCTCCCAATGTAAATACACAAATCGAATACTCGACGTGCATACCACGTAGCTACATGCCAGTCTCTACTATCATATAATATAACCTGAATTACGCACTAACTGTGATGCATGTCACACGCACCGATAGCTAGTTGAGTACGCAGACCCACATCCCAATATGAATATCACTGTAAAACGTGTAAGAGTGTCAGGTCTCAGAAGATATCAGAGTATCCTCCAATGGGGTGAGTCTGTTAGTGACTAGGTCAAGTATACTAAATCATCGACGTATCCGTCGATAGCACCCGAATCAATATCGGACGCACACAGTCATATGAAAGAGAACACAATTTATCATACAACATATGCAGCATTAATTTAAACAGTAAATATGGCAAGGTATCTTGCCTGAATCCTCGAGCTGCGAATGCCAAAAGCCGGTTCCTGCAGTGTCTCCTGGCTGATCCAATGATCCTAAACATAATATAATATAGCAATCCAGCATCAGACACTAAACAATACATATATGACTACGACGTTGTTTTTAGGTATTGACGCAAGTTCACGGTGGATAGACTACAGGGTCGCGTGTGCACATAGCTAAGATGCAAGCGTGCCCTGTCCTTTGTCACTGTGCAACTCACGTCAATAAAACACTCATTTATGGTTTCACGAAACTACACTACGTCTTGTACTTCCTTATTCTCCATGCTTTTTATACTAAGTCTACAACTATGCTTTCAGGTGGAACACAAGTTCTCTGCACAGGTCATTTGGTCGAGATAATTAATAGCTATAGACCCTATAAAAATCTATTTACACATTCATACTAATACCCATAGTTTACGGTGACTTAATCGTGTTGTCATCTGACACGATGACGCGGTTATTATGATTTATAACATCATACAACGGAGTAGGGGGTGTTTACCAGTCGTAGTCGAAGGTGCTGTCCAGTCGACGTCAGCCTTCGGCGGTGGCTCCTGCGTCGTGCGGCAACTCCGACAACAGCAACAACAGAACAGTAGGGGTCGCAGCAGCGACTATGGCCGTCCGGTCAGTGGGGAAGGCAGCGTCTGGATGGAGGTCCAGCCGTGGGGGTCGGGGTTGGTCTCGGGGTTGGTCTATCGCGGTCGGGGGTGGTCGGGAAGGGTGCACAGGCGGTCGTGGGCTGTCGGGAAAGGATGCACAGGCGGTCGGGGTGGTCGGGAAGGATGCACAGGCGGTCGGGGCGGTCGGGAGGGATGCACAGGCGGTCGGGGTAGGGTGTACAGGCGGTCGGGAAGGATGCACAGGCGGCTGGCGGATGCACAGGCGGTTGTGGGTGGATGCACAGGCGGTCGTGGGCGGTGGGAGTGGGGTATAGGGATTGATCGGCTAGGGTTTTGGAGAAGATGAATGAATAGTATTTCTTAGGGTTTTGAGGTTGGATATGTATATTTATATATGGAAAGTTTGTAGGCTGGCCTTGAGGCTTGGGCCGGCCAGGACTCATGGAAATGGGGCTGGTCCACATGAAAGGGAGCACGTGGGCTGGGTTAGGTCCTGCTTGAGGGAGAATTGGCCTATAATTTAAATTAATTTAACAATTGAACATGGTAATTCCTAATGCGTCGAAAACATATAGAACTAGATTTTTGGGTGGTACACAAGAGTCGTGGCATAGCAGGCTTGGTGTAGACCGATACCCTAATTTGGGTACTTGCGATTTGGGTTGTGGTTGTTTCTCAATTTAAATAATTCCTACATTTGACGAGGGGGTTTATAATTGGACTACCGTAATACAATAGGCTATGTCCATGGACTACTAATAACTGCTAAGTCTCCTAGCATGTAAAGTTTCTATCAGCAGTTATCCCTAACGCATGGCCCATACGTACAGAAGGCCAGACTTGTCGCGCAGTCCGTGATCTATATGAGACTCACACTCGTGTAACAACTGTGTCACGGCCAATGAAACCTAATGATGCTTCATGATAATGGGGCGGTCTCATAAACAAGGTCAATGCATATACATAATAAAATAAATCACGACGACACCGTTGTTGCACCCAAGTTCCCTTGGACGCGTATTTTATATAGCAGTTAAAATATATGAACTAAAGATAGAAAATAAAGATGGATGCAACATATGGAATATGAATAACAGTACAATGGCAAGGTATACTTGCCTGACAAGAGAGCTGCAAAATGTAACGTCCAGATGTCAAACACCATGAGTCAGAAACTATGGCCTCAGAATGAACGTCTCCGGATGCTGAAATAAACATCACCAACGTTTCCAGAATAAGCAAAATAGCTAGAAAATACTACCCTTTTGTCCAATTTGGATACAGGAGCAAAACGGTAATTTTGGGTCAAAGCGGACTCCAAATGTGGGCCACTTTGCACCGAAAAGCGTGCCAGGGGTAACGGTCTCTAAATGGGATAAATTATAGGTCAAATAAACTCTAAAAGTCAGTACGAACTAAACCGTATGTCCAAATGTGGATTCCGGTGAGCAAAATATAATTTTGCCCAAAAAGTCAACCGTAGGGCCCGCCAATAGGCGACTTGGTCAACTATCTCAGAATTACGTAAAAATTGGGTCACAGGACTGGTGTGATACCACGAGTCCAGTGGCGCAAGTTTCGTCGCATTCTGACGAACGTACACTAAAAGGCGCGAGATTTTACAAAAGTCACGATACGGTAAATTTTTACGGATACAGGCTGATTCCGACGCGCATACGCGTCTGAATCAATTTCTACGAAAGCCCACACATCTGGGTATACTGTGCGAACCTTTCGGTGTACTTGGTATACGACGGAACGGTCACGTTTGGCGGGGCGCGCTCCGTATCGCAATTTCTAGAAATTGAAAAAAGTATATTTTCGGGATTTTTAACTTAGTTTAATTTTACATACAACATCAAATAAAATAATGTAATTAACAGAAAATAATCTAGGTTAGGTGGTCTTCGCAAAGCAAAAAGAAAAACTAAATTCGGATCTCTGTGGTGGGAGATACGAGTCCGTGAACATGGGTCATCGTAACAGAATTTCAGAATTTAAAAGTGGTCATTTTTTCCTCGACTTGGCATCAATTTTTGCCTAGGTTTACGCATTGTTCGAAGTAAACTAACATACAGATATGGAAGGGGGATAGGTCGTGAACATATCGGTGAAGACGGGGTCGAGTTTGGTCGAGCGAGGGCGCAAAAAATGAAGCGTGAACAGGGCTTCGCTGCAGTTCAATTGTTGTCGCGCCGCGTTGACGGGCGGCTCCGGCGGTGCTGTCTGGGCGGCGCGACGGCTCTGGTGTCGGCGACGGTCGAGGGGGTTGAAGGGATTGATGAATTTAGGGTGAGGGTTTTATATGGAGAGGGTTCATATATATATAGTTATATAGCGGGGGGGTTTCACGCGGTCGCGCGGGGGGGGGGGGGGGGGGGGGCTTTGCAACCGCTGCTGCTGCTAATGCTAAGGTTGTGGGTAGGTTTTAGGAGCTAATGGGTTTTAGGGATTTCGGGTTTGGGTTTAAGAATTACGGGTTTAGGTTTTGATTTATTTTATTTTTCTTATTCTTTTTTTTTCTTTTCAATTCTTTTCTAATTCTTTTCTATCATTTTCTATTTTCTTTTTATTAAAACTTATATCTATATATATATATATATATATATATATATATATATATATATATATATATATATATATATATATATATAACTCTAAAAAATTTGTTAGTGCATACCATTAAGCTATCAACTGTCCACAGGGTCTCCTACATGGAATTAATTAGGGAAATTTTATAATTGCTCCATAAATCTCCTAAATGCACAAACACCTAAAATAAAAATTAAATAAATTCTATTTTCTCTAATTAGCTACTAATTACTATAATTTAATTAAATAATTAATTAAAAGATTAATACAGTTTTTGAAATTAGGGATTTTACACCAATCCTATTGGGTTGAGCCGTACTATTGCATTATTGTGGATAGTCAATCCTATGGGATTGAGCCGTACTATTGTATTATTGTGGATAGTCAATCCTATGGGATTGAGCCGTACTATTATATTATTGTGGATAGTCAATCCTAAGGGATTGAGCCGTACTATCGTGCTTGCATTATTGTGGATAGCCAGTCCTAAGGGACTGAGCCGTACTATCGTGATCGTGTTATTGTGGTCATTATTTATTGATTATTGACTATTGGTTAAATATATATTGGAAAGTTATTGCAGAACACTTAGTATAACATCAGTTCTTCTCTTATTCCATCTCCTTGTGTATTGATTTTGCCCTATTTCTCTAGATTATTTGTCTCTCTCTTTCTCTTTTTGCTACATTATGATATCTGGCTATCCCCTTCTCGTCTTGTATTACATTCATTATCACTGTTTATAGTCATTATCAATTAACTTGAAACTGCTATTGGGTTGTACTCGCTCCTTCCTGACTGAAAATATTTTTCAGATGCTTGGTTAGAAGAGATGTGTCCCACCTATTATGGGCCACATGATGGCGGAGCGGTTGAGCTAGCATCGTAGAGCCTTTTGAGATAGTACCACCAGTTGGAGAGACTTAGCAAGTTCATTTATGATATTGTATATGTTCCTAGTTAAACACATTGACATGTATTATTATTTGAGACTATTGTATTGTGATTAGATTTTGGGCTTGGACTTGAGTTGTATTGTGACTTCGTGATTTCTTTTGCTATACCATATCGTGTTATTATCTCCCTTTAGTTTTTATTGTGATTGGGTATTGATTTTTATTTATCATATATCATATTATCCTCCAATTGGAGTTGAGATGGCATGACAGGTACCTCCTATATATTGTGTGAGATATTTAGATAGTATTGTTGACCTAGACAGTGTTCTACCGCCGATAATGCAGCATAGGCTGGACGTACTCACGTACTCGTGCCCCTAAACCGGGTGCGGGTCGTGACACACTACAAAAAATACCCCATAAGGCAACATATGTTTTAGCAACGCAACATTTTTCGTTATTGATAAACCTTTTTTGCAACTCATTTTTTTCGTTGCTAAACACAATTTTTTGTAATAAAAGTTTTTGTCGTTTACATAACTACGTTGCCAAAAACCAGAAAGTGATTAGGCAACGATGACATCGTTGCTAAAACATCTATATTTTTTCAGCTAATATTTTAATCAGGCAAGTTAAGATTAGTAACGAATTATGTTATTGCGAATGTGTTTTTACCTATAGCGGCGAAATATAACATTGCTTCAAGGTGTGTAAAAGGGCGGGCGGCCCGGAACCCGGCCCAGTCAAACTCGGTCCGGGCTGGCACGGACCCGGTCAACGGACCAGCCCGCTTCGGCCCACTCTCCCTCGCGGGTCCGGGCTGGGTCGGAGGATCCGACCCGCAAGCCCGGCCCGGCTTAGTCCGATCTCTACTCCATTCGGGCCGAGTTGAATTCGGACGGCCCGGTTGGACCGGCCCGGTTCAGGTCCGGTTCGGCTGGATTTTAATCTTTTTTTTGTAATATATTCGATGGGGGGTATTTTGGACGCCCATTTTAGTGACAGTTTTTTTGCCCATTTTAGGAATGGTTTGGTCATTTTTAGCAAACTGACAAAAATATCCATTATAACAACTATTTTTTGAGGGTATTTTTGGGTCATTTGGACCCAACAAATTTTTATAAATAGTCCATAATTTATGAAAAATAAACACGAGGAATTTTTTTTCCTCTCTTACAAAGTTTAGAAGCAAGATAATTACAAAGTTTAGAAACAAAATAATTACTGGAGTCCAACTTCTTCCCTCTCAACACATTTTCTTCCGATTTCTTTTGGAGGTTTTTAGCAGACGTTACAAGTAACTTTAATATTACAAAATAGTTTCTTTTTCTGATTTGAGATTTTTCTTTCATATCTCTCTCTCTCTCTCTCTTTTGGTAGAGAAGTAATTATTTTTTCTCTAATTTTTTTAAAAATATTATTTTTTAAATACGGATGGACAAGGTTTAAACCAACCTTTTAAAAATTATGATTATTATAATAATATGTTTGAAAATAACCCTATTCCCTATTATGTGCCACCGACACAAATGTCACCTCCTGAAGTTAGGAGTATGGCCACGGCTACAAATGTTGCCAATAGAAAATATCTTTTTTATGGAAATATTTTACAAAAATATTTGTTACTGATAGCGATGGCGTACAGGTTTTAGATCTGTAAACCCCCTCGACCAGAATTCAGTATTTTTAGGATTATTTTAACAATTTAGGATTTGTGGCAATATTTTAATTTATTTTTCTTACCTATCCTGTTGACTTGTGCACCTGTCCATCACCTAATTATTTGGAGCCTTACCTTGATTGTTATCCCCGAACAAAATTCACATACCTGTCATAGACATGCTAGACTATTTTCTTGAATTTTGTGCAACTCCCAGATGCTTTATTTTGAGCCTCGTTTGAGACGCACAACTATCGTTACAAAAGTCCGTAATTATTTCCTATTTAATTTTCTGCTCTTTACCCACCTCTGTACCAATAGAGATTTGAGGCCCAACATACACCTGTTTTGGCCAAACAAAAATACGTTAATTTTCTACACTGAGTATACTACATTTAGTGTATTGACACCGTAGAAAAATTATGACCCTAACTGCCTCTAAATAATTAGAGAACACCGTGCGCAGTATTTATTAATTAATAAATACGATGACCCGTATCACCCAGAAACCAGGTCCAATCCCTGCCTAGACTCACCCCCATACCCCCTCGGGACCTTCCCTCAGCTTTTCCCTTCAATTCTGTAAATTTTAGAATTTTTCGAAATCGGGTGTTTTCCCAGACAATTTCGTAATTGCGCAATTTCCCAAATTATAGGACAATTCCGCAATTTATGAAATTATAGGGACTTTTCTGCAAATTGTAGTGCGAGGTGTCACCCCCTCATTGGCTGGTGAACCTGCGCCGTCCATTTGGACGCGGGACCCACCCGAAAAGATCCCGGAAATATCCCGAAAATATCCCAGAAATATCCTGAAAATATCTCTAGATATTTTCCTTATTTTAATAATAAATTTCTTTATAAAAAGAAAATAAAAGAAAAATAAAAATAAAAGAAAAAAAAATCCTAATCTACCCAGCCCCAGCCCGAACCCCCCCTGGCCGACCGACCCCCCCACCCGGCGGCTCCGCCGCCCCTGGCCGGAGCTCCCCCGCCGCTCCCCCGAACTCCCCACTCCTCTCTCTCCCTAGCTCCTCCTTCCCCCGAGCGTTTCCCCCCCCCCCCCGCGGCGGCCAGCCACTCCCCTCCCCCGCGGCGGCCGCCCTCCGCCACCCGACGCGTCCGCCCCGACTCCCCAGCTCCTCCTCCTCCACCTCCCTCTCCCCTTCGCCTGGGACGCACGGCCTCGCCCACCACCACCACCATCATCATCACCACTCCCCTCTCTCCTCCACTTTTTCCCCCTGGCCTCGGCAACAGCAACTCCGGAGCCCTGACCGCAGCAGCTCCGGACCACCCCGCAACGACCCCGACTCGAGCAGAACCGGACACAGCAGCTGGACGCGGCCCGGACACGTCCAGGACACAAATCCGGTGTCAAGACGACTCACGGACACGCGAAATTCAGTTTCCACGGAGCTCTATTCAGGTAACGATATCTCTCTCCTCGTAATTCCGATTTCAATTCCGTCAGTTGCGTCGTGTAGACTATGTAACCACCTCGGTGCCCGTGCAACCCGCTCGGAGCATCGCGTCCTGTGGCGATCGCAAACTGCGATCCAAATACAGAAAAAAATGACCCGATTCACCCGGAACTGGGTACGCCCCGCCAAACGGGACGACTTGGTCGCACGCGGTCTTTACCAAATCGTGCGCGACGTTGATACGGACGTGTAGAAATTCGGAGAAGTTGATTTGGATGTGCGTGCACACCGGAATCAACGCGTATCCGCCGACACCGCCCCGTATCCGTCAGTTCTGGAACACACTGCAACTTTGTGTACACACGTCGGATCGAAACAAAACTTGCGCCATCGGACTCGTAGCAATACGCTGGTCCTGTGAGCCAAGTTTGGTTCGATTCTGAGAACGTTGGCAAAATTCCGTATCGTGGGCCCCACAGGCTCCACTTGACGGGCGATTTTGTGACCGGCTTATCGGAATCCAATTCTGGAAGTTCCGTTGGGTTCGTATCATCGTTCCTGACTTGTTGATACTAAGTTTGGCGAATTTGGAGACCTTTGATCCTGACACGTTTTCCGGTGCAAAGTGGCCCACATGTGGACCCCGCTTTGACCGGAAACTGTCATTTTTGCCCATGTGTCCAAATTGGACTTAAGGACAGGCGTTTCTAGCTATTTGATATTTTTTGAGACTGTTAGTGATGTTTATTTCAGTATCCGGAGACATTTATTCTGAGGCCATAGTTTCTGACTTTTGGCACTTGACATCGGGACGTTACATATTTGCAGCTCTCTTGCCAGGCAAGTATACCTTGTCTTGTTGTACTGTTTAAATTCAGTTATTGCTAGTTACATGTTTATCTATTTTTATATTATATAAATGTGTGCGTCCGAGAAAACTCGGGTGCAGTCAACGATGGCGTTGACGTTAGGACTTGTGTCTGACCTAGTGTCTAGTAGACCCACCTAAAGTTGTGAAGTTATTGATATAACTTCTCAGGCCTTGACACGTATCATTACACGTTACAAAGTGAGTACATGTAGGGACGCGTGCCTCATGCGCGACTGGCCATCAGTGTGAGCAACACGTGTAGCGGTATTTAGCTCAGTTATTTATTTTATTGAGACTTGCATCATAGTAGGAGGTGTCGACGTCATTTTTACGACTTGTACATCTATATTGGGCGGGAAAGACATCTAGTAGGCGTATGGACACACCCTTCATTGAGTCTTTATCCTTCGATCCATGCTCCTCGAAGATGGACGATTGCAGAGTTCCCTGCGTCGGGGGCATATGACACATATACTAGCCAGTCCCGACGATTGGTGAATTACGTCAGCATATGTCTAGCCACACATTCCCATGCGTACTGCAAGATCTTTAAATTGCATTCACTTAGATGGTTAGCACACCCCATTTATTTATTCAGTATTTACATTATGGCATGTCATTTTTCTGTATCTTGCTATGTCCCTCTGAGGACCTGGTTCCCTGCCAGGTGTATATGTTCTTGAGTACTCGCAGGAGCACAGATCCGGACAGGCTACTTATTTTCCGAGGAGGTCTTCTCTTCGAGCCTCATGATTTTCAGATGTTGTTCTTATATGGTGTGTATTCTGGTTCCTTTTATATTTTATTTCGACAGTAGATTTGATTTCATCTGACTGTCATTCTTAGATATCTGTATTGAGATCTAGTTTCATGGTTATTGGTTATTCATATGTTTATGTGATTTCTGTGGATGAGATTTAGATATTACCCTGTGACTGGTGATTAATTATACCACTGGTGAACTATTGTTCATTATACAGCGTACGCGCGTATATATGGTTTTCATATATTGGAGTTACCATATATACGGCCAGCTGGCATGGTTACGTGACCTAGTCCTACGTATTTTAGGACTGGGGCGTGACATGTTTTTAGTGGTGGCCCATGCAGGTCGAGAGCATATTGTCTCGGTTACGTTACTGTACCGAGCAAGCCTGCGTCTCAGAGCATATTGTCTCGGTTACGTTACTGTACCGAGCAAGCCTGCACATAGGTTTAGAGGATAGGATCTCATCCATAATTGACTATGACTTATCTTCCTTCCAGTCTGTCCTACTTACATAATTGCATCCTGCTTGATTCATGTGCTTCCCTGATAAATCCTTAAGTATAGCCCCTACTAGAATATAGGAATCCCTGTTGATAGGATGATAATTAGAGTAGTATTCCTATTAAGAACACAACTAGGGCATTGACATATCATTAAGTTCAAATTACTTAAGGAACCCTAGTCTTCCATATTCCCTAATAAACCCTAGTCTTCCCTACTACCTAATAAACCCTAGCATCACTACCTATCGATTAACTTACCATTGTTCCTTGACGTATTTACGTATGACTTGAGAGTAGTATAAATATTACTAGGATTAGTTAGACAATTGACCACAGTATTGACCCTAGTCTTGAGGATCCAATAAAAATCTAAAGTGGAATACTAAGACTAAACCTCAACCTATGTTTGGATAACCAGAGTTTTACGCCAGAATCCCTTTACCCTTGTTGGCGTAAAACCCATTCGACCCTTGTGGCATAAGAACCAAACAAACTGCCTAGTTGGCGTAAAAGCCAAATGACTTTATTGTTGGCATAAAAGCCAAATTATGCAGAAGATTATCTCCTTTACGCTGCAGTTATAATAACTGCTATCCACTTTTCCTTAGTATTCCTTATTCTGCATAGGACACGTCCTAAAAACCAGGTAGGTAATTGCCCTACGTAAACCTGATGATTCTAGAATAATAAATAACCAGCGTAGAGTAACCTGATTAGGCGTAGAATATAAGGATAGGATGTAAGCATATTTGTTACAGCCTTAGTTTTCCCCAGCCATGACCCAATCTCGTGCATTAAAGGCAGAAATACGCCTCGAGCCCTGTGCAAAAAGAAACAGCTTTCTGACAGGACATCTGATTTTGTCTCACCTCAAGCGTATGACTTATATCCAATCAGTCACTAAACGACAACCTGGGTCTCCGTGCAAATTTATCGTCACAACCGACCGCTCGATCGTTGTACAAGTACTTTTGTCAGTTGTCAGAATTCACTAATTTTGACTGACAAACTCATAAGTTTCTAGTACAACTTTACGCTGAGACGAATGCTAGACTATTCGCAGGAGACTTTACGCGCGCTAATTTTAGGCGCAGATTTTTAGCGCAAAACTTTTACGCTCAGACTTTCACCCAGACTTTTATGCAGACTGTTACGCACAGACTTATTACACGGACAGCTCTGAAGCTCTACCTTACACTTCTCTGTTTTACGCGGATAGTTCTGAAGCCATGCGTCACGCCAAATTATTTTGTCTTGGCTTTACGCAGACAACCTCAAACCCCTACTTTACGCGAACTTTCTTGGAATCCCTGTTTTAGACGGACAACCTATAGTATTTATTAAGATTGTAGAACTTAGAAGGCCATACCTCTTTTAGGTCAACTAGTGACTTAGACAAGGAATTAGAATAACAACTGTAGAGATTGTAGAGTCTTATTTTTTTTGTGATTATGAATTGTTTGTAAGTTCTCTCATCATAATCTAGCATACTTAAAATTGCTGTCCTACCTTGACTTATGATGCTATTATAGCCTAGTTTTGCAAGCTTATTCTTTATCAAGCTTGTTCATGACACATGTGTTATTGGGGCCTGATCCACTCCACTAATACAATTGTCTATTCAGAATCAGTGTATTACGGTCTGATCAACCTTAGTACATTTTGATTCGCTCTTCGCATAACTACTTTACGTGGATTGAGATATATAGTGATTAGTAGACAGATATACTTGCCCTCTAGATATGTCTGAGCATAT